>CAIGRP010073857.1:0-24615 GCA_903798385.1 Fraxinus cuspidata | reverse complement strand
ATAGAATCCGTACATTTAAATTTTGATAATTTGTTAATTACAAGGAGTTGTGATTGTGAGATACAACTTATATATGATCGAATCTTAAATTATACATGGTCGTAAGTAATAACGAGATATGGATATCAGTACCACAAATAAACTATCATGTGCGACATTTCTTACTTGTAAAGTAAGTAATATATATCACAAGTTAAAGTGTGGTAACAGTTAAATGAACCTGTTGATGTTTTGCTATAAAACATAATATTGGAGACGCGTTGGGAGATTCCACATGGACAACTATCTCAAAATTAGAGGTTAATCTCTAACGTTAGTGAAATTGGTTATTCGACTTGAGGTTATCAAGTGCCTTATATGAGAACAGTTGTACTTTGATAATGTTGTATGTTGCAACCAAAATATCTACAGTAAAATGTTGATATTTGTTTTGTACTTAAAATGCTAAGGAATGCATTCTTCATAAACTAAATTTTGGCCTTTNGTTGTATGTTGCAACCAAAATATCTACAGTAAAATGTTGATATTTGTTTTGTACTTAAAATGCTAAGGAATGCATTCTTCATAAACTAAATTTTGGCCTTTTCTCCGCAAGAGAAACAACTGCATGTATATTGGACATAAAAATTTCTTGGAAATTCAATTTATTGTTAGTGTTATACTTCCAATCAATTGTGGACATAAACACTTTTAATATATAATTGATGCATGTCATTTATGGTAGATCAATTATTTAATTGAATTAATATTCTAATAAATTAAATAATAGAATCCGTACATTTAAATTTTGGTAATTTGTTAATTACAATGAGTTGTGATTGTGAGATACAACTTATATATGATCGAATCTTAAATTATACATGGTCGTAAGTAATAACGAGATATGGATATCAGTATCACAAATAGACTATCATGTGCGACATTTCTTACTTGTGAAGTAAGTAACAGATCTCACAAGTTAAAGTGTGATAATAGTTAAATGAACCCGTTGATGTTTTGCTGTAGAACATAATATTGGAGACTCGTTGGGAGATTCCACATGGAAAACTATCTGAAAATTAGCGGTTAATCTCTAACGTTAGTGAAATTGGTCATTTGTCTTGAGGTTATCAAGTGCATTATATGAGGACAGTTATACTTTGATAATGTTGGATGTTGCTCTGCCAATTGCAGTTAATACGGTATCATTAGGGTATGTCAAGAATTAGATGAAGGTTATGAATAATCAATAGATGATTTGTCACTTTTAGATAGTAAAATATTATGATCTACATTTCATTCAATTAAGTTGATAATGAAATCATCGATCAATATGTGCTCATAATCCGAAAAAATGTTTTCAACTTACATTGACTTAATAGTAGGATGACAGACATGATCGATAACTGAGGTTGACGCATATTCATGTCTTGTAATTGATTTAATCATATTGACGAAATGATTATAATTTCACGGTAAATGAACATGTTTGATTTTGTCATACCACGTTTTATTTCACGTCATATGTATTGTCCTAATACATTGTTAGATGTCAATTTGAGACGACGATGTGAATTTGTTATAAATTTAAAAAGATATTTTAATTTATCGATTTTGATTGTATCTAAATAATAATTCACATAGTTAAGTATCATGTTTGAATTTGTCATGTGTCACACACAAAAGGAGAACTAGAAAAATGAGATTAACCAATTAATTAATTAACAAGTATTGGAGAATTAATTAATTGGGTTGTTGGTTAATAGGTCTGAATGAATTAAATAGATTAATTAATTCATGTATTAAAATTTAATTAATTAGATTAATTAAATATTGGACTATGTCAAGTTTAAGACACGGCTAAGCCCACTTTGACTTTTATTAATAGGTTGGTAGGGTTTGAAAAAAAAATGCAATTCATTATTTTATCAGTACAAGAAAAGAGAAATCATAATTTTCTCATTATTGTTCCCTGTATGGATTTCCATTGGAGGTTGGACAATTATATAGTTGTGGATTGCAGATCTTGCTTGTTTATTTTTCAATATCAGCAAAAGAGTTTGCACAATCTACATAAGGTATAATTCCTATATCATTTCTATCTAAATACAAAGAAGATCCTTGGTGGGAATTCAAATTATTTTACTTTGTTGTGCAAGATTAAGTAAATTCCCAACAATGGTATCAGAGTCTACTTTGTGTTTGTTAGAAACTACTATGTGTGATTAACAATCAAACATTGATTGTCATTATTTTTCTTGAATCTAGCAATTAAAAAAATTAATTTTCATATTCAAAATTTTATTTTTGAAAAAAAAAAATGGGTCAAAAAATGTATCGAAACATCAAAGGCGACGAGTCCAGCCGCCTCGTGCATAGGGTAGAAGCAATGACACTCACAGTCGCTACAAGTTGCAGCGACGAGCTCCACTACGGTGAGCGGAGCAGCGGTTCGCATTGTAGCTAGGCGCTTGCTTGAAATTACGAATAAAATGTCAAGTTTCAATTTTCAAAAAAGGACCTGTCATGCAATTTATGAAATTGAAGGACTTCTTTATCATTTTAAACCAAGGTTGAAATTGCAATTTTTAAAAGTAGTTTTCAATTTGAATATTCGAGACTTTTAAATTTTAATTTGAAAAAGTGTTTTAAATTATATTTTAAATGTTTGACCCTAAAATTTTAATTTTGACCCATTTAAAATTTTATTTAAAATTGACGACTTCCAATATTTTCGTTAAATTGGATTTTAACTTAAATATTAAATTTTGACCCTTAATTGAATTTTATTTTATTTAGAAGTTTTATCCTAAATTAAAATATTAATTCAATTTAAATTTAATTTTACTTGAATTATCCACCCTAATATATTCTTGTAAATAGAGTTAGACTCTGATTTGATATTTAATTAGAATTTGATTTAATTAAATTGTCCCGCCTAAAATTTTATGAAATTAGAGTTGGACTCTAATTTGATATTTTAATTAAAATTTGGTTTTAATTGTAAGTTCGATTTAATATTTTGAAATTAGCATTGTACTCTAAATTGATACTTAATTAAAATTTGATTTTAATTAAATAAAATTGCCTTATAACTGTGGAATTAGAATTGGACTTTAATTCAGTATTTAATTAAAATTTGATTTCAATTAAGTAAACTCTCTAATTAAATTAATTAGTTAATTTGATTAGTTAATTGTTTTCAATCCATTTGTCTAAATTAGTTTACACGACCTTAATTGCTAGAAATTTGAAATGTATTTGTATAAAATATTAGATATTATACAGGAAAACATTATATGATGAATGTTTTATTAGTAGATGATTATGGACTTGACCATGTGAATTTGTTAAGTTTTTAGTTTTATTATTATTATATTTTTGACCTGCGAGCTATTATTTATTTGGACTTACGAGCCCATTGCAATTATTATGTGTCTACGTGCCCCAATTATTAGGTATGCATGCCAACTAGTATGTATATAAGTTGCAGCTGACTAATTGAACGTACAAGAAAAGAAGGAGACCATAGAAATGGAGCATTGTATGATTCAATACAAATCCAAAATTACATAGATATGTATATTTGGGTCAAATAATTTTGAATTATTTGACAAATATAAATCAAGCATGTTAGGCACCATTACCAAATCCCCTTGAAAATATGAAAGATCTGCACAATTACTGGGTCTAATCATAGCGATGTATGTGGACCATGTCAATTGATGCTATATGAGATTTCTCTTATTTTCTCACATTTACTGATTACTATTTCAGAAATGTTCATATATATTTGATGAAATTCGAGTATAAAACTCTTGAAAGGTTTAAGAGATTCAAGCTACAAATAAAGGAACATATAGGTAAATGTATTTACACACTAAGACATGATCGATGTGGAGAATATCTAAAAAGAAGAATTTAAATTATCTAAAAAAGAATGAGATTCTTTCGTAGTGAACTCCGCCACATATACTGCAGCATAATGGTGCATCTGAACTGAGGAACACACATTATTAGAAATAGTGCGATTAATAACAAGCCATGCAAACCTCCCAAAATTGTTTTGGTGTCATGCACTAATTGCCACGTGCTATACTCTAAATTGTGTCCCATCTAAGTCGATCGACAAAACTCCATACGAGTTATGGAAAGGTAGAAGACTCAACTTGTCTAATATTAAAGTTTGGGGCTATGACATTTATGTGAGGTGCACTAAATCAGATAATTTAGAGTCTAAGTTCGATAAATACATATTTGTGGGATATCCGAAAGAGATATTTGGATATCAATTCTATAATCTCATTAAGAAGAAATTCTTCATTTTATGATATATCGTCTTCCTAGAGAAACAGTTCATTCTAGGAGAGGATAGTGGAAGCAAAATAGAAATTGAAGGGGTTCAAGAGTTCACAAATATAGTTGACCAAGTAGATGAACCTGAGTCTGATCCCACATTTGCTGAGGGGCATACTCTTGATCAGGAAACAGAGACTCCCGGGGACATGTCAGCTCCGTGTAAATCTTATAGGATCATTCGACCTTCTAGAAGGTACAAATTCATGATTGTTAATCAAACATTACTAATCGAGAATGATGAACCTACTAGTTACGTAGAAATAAAGTTAAGTATTGACTCAAAGATATGGCAAGATGCCATGGAATTTGAGATGAAGTTGATGTATGTGAACAAGATTTAGACATTGATCGACCGGCCTGATGGGAGAGAAACTACGGGTTGTAAAAGGGTTTACATGAAAAAGTCTACATGGATGAAAACATCCATACATACAAAGTATGGCTAGTAGCAAAGGGATTACAAAGATAAAGAGTTGACTTTAATGAAATATTTTCACCTATAGCCATGCTAAAGCATATTCGGAATTTGCTTGTAATAGTTGCATATCATGGTTATGAGTTTTGAAAAATAGATGTCAAAACTGCTTTTCTTAACATGAACTTGCAAAAGGAAATATACATGACACAACTCGAATATTTTGAATCTAATAATGCCAACAAGGTATGCAAGTTTGATAGATCTATATATGGATCGAAGCAAACCTTTTGGAGTTGAAATCTTTGATTTGATGAGAAAGTCAGAAGATTTGATTTTATAAAAAATGCAAACGAATTGTATGTTTATAAGAAGATAGTGTGAGTATTGTCGCATTCCCCATATTATATGTATAAGACATATTATTAATAGGAAATGGCGTTCTTGAATTTCAATCGTTAAAATTATTATTGTCAAATAATATTTCCCTGAAAGATAGGGGATAAACAACTTGATCTATAGAAAAGATCTAGAAGATTGCTTAACTCGTCTTAATCTACATAGATAAATTTTGAGAAGATTTTATATGGAGAAAATAAACTCAGAATTCATGGATACACTTATACGAACTTCTAGTCAGACCAGAATCATAACAGATCTCAATCAAGATATTGGTTTACAGAATTCGTTAAACAACCTTTTCAATCAAACAGGAAACAATCGTTGCTTCAATAGTAGAAGTCTTATACATAATTGTTTTAGAAGCAACAAAAGTTGTGATATGGATCAAGAAGTTCATTAATGAACTTTGAGTAGTTCTTAACGTTATCGATCACATGCTTCAACATTGTGATAACAATAAAGTCATTGTGTAAATGAAGTAACTAAGGTCTCATCAATGATTCTTCTTAAGCAATTTGTTGGAAAAGTTCCAAACAGGAAACAATCGTTGATTCAATAGTAGAAGTCTTATACATAATTGTTTTAGAAGCAATAAAAGTTGTGATACGGATCAAGAAGTTCATTAATGAACTTTGAGTAGTTCTTAACGTCATCGATCACATGCTTCAACATTGTGATAACAATAAAGTCATTGTGTAAATGAAGTAACTAAGGTCTCATCAATGATTCGAACATGTGTTAAGATGGTTTTATCTTGTTATCGATCACATGCTTCAACATTGTGATAACAATAAAGTCATTGTGTAAATGAAGTAACTAAGGTCTCATCAATGATTCAATCATGTGTTAAGATGGTTTTATCTCATTGAAAATATAATACAATTACATGACGTAAAAAAAGAATGAATTCCCATAAGTTATTAAATTGTAGATCCATCGACAAATAGTTTTTACAGTATAAACATGATTATTAGATAAACTTTTATGATATTAGATACATAAGTGATTGGATCTAGTACAAGTTGGAGTTTGTAAGTGTTGTACCCTAAGTCTAATCAACAGTAAACATAAACACTTTTAATATATAATTGAGGCATGCCATTTATGGCAGATCTAGTATTTAATTGAATTAATATTCTAATAAATTAAATAATAGAATCTGTAAATTCAAGTCTTGGTAATTTATTAATCACAAAGAGTTGTAATTGTGAGATACAAATTATATATGATTGGATCTTAAATCATATGTGTTCGTAAGTAATAACGATAAACGGATATCGTTATTACGGATAGATCATCACGTGTGGTATTTCTTACTTGTGAAGTAAGTAACATATCTCACAAGTTAAAGTGTGGTGACACTTAAATGAACACGTGGGTGTTTTGTTATAAAACAAAACATTGAAGACTCACTGAAAGATTTCACATGGATAACTATTTCAATGTTAGTGATTAATATCTAACATTCGGTGTTGGAATTGGTCTTTCGACTTGATGTCATCATAGTGCCTTATGTGAGGACAGTCAAATTTTGGTGATGTTGGATATTGTTCTGCCAAGGGTTGCTAATATGGTATCGTACAAGAATTTTATGAATCATATAAATGTTGTGAATAATCAATAGAGAATTCATCACTTTTAGATAATAAGATATTAATATTTACATATCATTCAATTAAGTTGATAATGAAATCCTTAGTCAAGGTGTGCTCATAAATCGAAAAAGAATTTTCGATTTACATTGATTTAATTGTAGGATGAAAGACACGATCGATAATTGAGATTGACATATATTCATATCTCGTAATTGATTGGATCATATCGACGAAATAATTATAATTTCACGGTAAACGAACAATTTTGATTTTATCTTGCCATATGATATTTTCAGTCACATTTATTGCTTTGACACTTTATTAGACGTCAATCTGGGATGACATGTGTGAATTGGTTAAAAATTAAAAAAGGGTATTTTAATTTATCGATTTTGATTATATTAAAATAATAATTCATATCATTAGGTATCTTGATCAGGAACATAATGGATCACACACAAAAGGAGAACTAGAAGAATGAATTAATCGATTAATTAATTAACAAGTGTTGGAGGATTAATTAATTGTGTTGTTTATAAATAGACCCGAATTAATTAATTGAATTAATTAATTTATGGACCAAAATTTAATAAATTGGATTAATTAAATATTGGATCAGGTAAAGTTTAAGAGACGGGTTAAGCTCAATTGGACTTCTATTAGTAGGCTGTCAGGATTTGAAAAAAACAAAATACAATTCATTATATTGCTAGCACAAGAAAGAGAGATTATAATTCTCTCGTTTTTGTTCCTTTTGTCGATTTTCACTAGAGGTTGGTCAATTTGACAGTTGTAGATTGCAAATCGTGATTGTTCATATTCCAAGATCAGCAAAAGAATTTGCAGAATCTACAAAATGTATAATTCCTATAACAGTTTCTATCTAAATACAAAGTAGATCCTTGGTGGAAATTGAATTTATTTTATTTTTCGCTGTGCGTGATTAAGTAAATTCCAACATTTTGTTTACTACAAATTTTGTAGAGACATCGTCTTACTGGATGCAATTTAATAGCATTGCAAATTTATTGACGTTTCAGCGAACTGCAGATTCTTTTGAGGAAGACAAATGGTGGTTTTGGTTAAGTTAATATATGATCTTATTATTATTATTATTATTATTATTTTTAATCTTAATTCTTTACAAGTTATACTGCAGGTTTTTATCAGAAATAATTGAATGCTTTATTTGTCCTTTAGAATCTCTTGTTCTTCAACTGGAAATAATAATTTATTGTTACAACCTTGAATGAAAGATATCTTTTTAAATAAAACAAGCAGCATCATTAAAATAGCTTGCTGTTTTTGAACTTTTTCTGTGCTGGCATTGTTCTGGAAAAAGACGTATTTGCTCAATTCTTTGAAATAGACAAAAGAATATAAATTTGGCACTGATTTAAACTTCACTTGCCTTAACTACCTATTGATGAAACCAGATATTCAGCTAATTCTCACACTCGGTGCATTGTTCGGCATACAATACAGAAGACTAAATTGGAAGATTTCGAATTTCAAATTTACTCAAATTCTAACGACTTAATCTTCAAGAACTAAAGGTAAAATTTGGTGACATCTTGCAATTTCATTTTGAAATACTGTAATGTTCAAGATTGCACTTTTCAGCTTAATATTTCTCTTCTTTTAGCTATACAGAAATATTATCGCTAAACATTGTTCACTAAATGAACAAACTGTAAACTCCATCAGCTTCCAGATTCAGAAATGCTTTGCAGTGATGGCCGCCATGTTTTAGACCGTATAGCAGTTAAATTCGTTGATCCTGACCTTTGCTGATGACTGTCGTGTCTCACAGGCTGCAAAAATGGTGATAGTCATCAGTATCATTTCATAGAAATGTAGTCTTCTTGAGATGGTATGAAATGCTCTGTGGTTTTGATTTTATCATAAAAAATGCATAATCATTTGTTCCCAGTTGTATTACTGTTAACCTTTCTTTCGCCCCAGTTGTCTACGGAGGCTGAATCATCTTATGGCAGAATGTTTTGTAGAGGATTGGATAATAGTCGACAGTATTAAGGAACAAAAGAAGTTCAAATCTTATTTATTTCACTAACAGTCGTGCCTAGTGTGTCGTGTCAAATAGTTTTATGGTTCGTACCAAATTTCCAGTGTAATTCTTTTCTCAATAATTCATAAGAAAAATTGCCAATTTAGTGTATGCGTTTTTACAGTTTTTGACCTATTTCTTTGCGTATAAATTTTATTAAAGCACACTGAATATACCTCATCATTCTTCTCCCCTGCAGATTTTCCAGTTTCTGATTCGCAGCTTCGATTCTGCATTTCTGCCACCGGCGTTTGTTCTGTTGAATCCGGCCGTTTTTCCTTCATTTTCGCATATTTCTTTGCTCTCAACACTTTCGTAACCTCTGTACGCACAAAGAATTGAATAAAAATGTCAACTCATGTTCGGTCAAGATGATTGAATAACACTGGACAGTACTACAGAAGAAAAAAATAAGGTATCTAAAATTTGTTGATACAAGTTATTACAGGATATGAAGCAGATCACTCACCTTGTGTTGTGACCAGTCGATAAGCTCGGCCAAGAATTAATGTATCAGTTGGCCGGAGAAGCTTAACGCGCGTAAAGCGCACCGTCTTGTCATCCGGATTCCGTTCTCCGTCGACCGGCAAAGGTATTATGAGAGAGACGTAATGTCCTGGGTTCATTTTCATCACCTCGCTTGCTGACATAGGCCAGTACATTCTCTCTAGTTGGCCATTTGGATGTTGTATCACAAGTGCTGCAGCATCAACAGCTTGACAATTCCCCATTCTCTCTCTCTCTCTCTCTCTCTCTATTTATATATATAATCAGTAATCAGTTTGTATGTGTAGAAATGTTTATGCGGAACAGCAGAAGAAGAAGAAAGAGAGAGAGAGAGAGAGATAAGAAGGAACAGGAAGATAGGAGGTGAAGCAACCAATAGTCCCTTTCTAACCAGTAAGTCCCCCCACCCCACCTCCAAGAATGGTAAAATAGGTCTACTTCAAGCCAGCCAGCCAGCCATCCGTCCGTCCGTCCCTCCCTCCATTCCCTTTACCTCAACAAACTTATGATTTAGCCCCCCATTAGTTGTAGATTAAAATCTGATTTTTAGTAGATTTTGATAAAAGTTGATGAAATATGTAGTTAAAAAGTTGTGGGTCCCATAAAATATGTGGTTAAAATTAATTGTTGATTTTAACTTGAGATTAAAATCAAATTTTAATTTGTATCAAACATGGGCTAAATTCCTATGACTATAATTCATATTGTAAACATTACTGTATTATGCTTTCAATAATAGTATAATGATATGTATTTATTTGTATGTATTTTAGTGGTGATATTTTAATGGCACTTCTCATTGGTTTTGGATGTTGTAAAATATTTTAGACTTTACTAGTAAAATACTAATTATTAACTTATAAGTTAAACTTTTTTTTTCTATGCCAAACATGCTTATATAATTGCATGCTTTGTCTATTTTCTTTAGTTATTACTTTTTTTTTCTATGCCAAACATGCTTATATAATTGCATGCTTTGTCTATTTTCTTTAGTTATTCACTAAATCAATTAGGATATGATCTTGGGTCAAGGGTTCAGATCTATTTTGACATAACTATGATGTGCTAGGAGACGCTCAATGGACTTTTTATTTAATGAAATATCTTTGTAGATTTGGATGGATGTAAAAATGACTTTTTGAACAACCTCGTGTAGGTTTTAGCTATTTTATATTTCGTAACTATGAATTACATAATTTCGAATCACTTTAGTAGTAGCTCTGGTCATCGATAGAAATGGAAGGATTTCCCTATTTGAGAAGGCTAAATGGAGTAAAAGGAAGTGTATGAATTCTTAGAAAATGCCAATGTCCGTATGAACATACTTTCTTTGATTTGAAAACATTTTTATAAATAAGTTTTTTACTTTTACTTTGGTGTCGACCATATGTAACTTAATTTTTCTCATAATTAATTAGTTACATTTCGAACACTTTACTTGATCTATTTATCTTGTCAAGTCGATTACTTGACGAGTCATTTCAAGGCAAGTTCGATCAACCAACATTAGTCAATATTGTCTCAAATATCATTTACTTAGTTTCTCGAAATAATAATAACTTCGTCCGATAAAACGAACTTCCAAAATTTGCGTTAACCAAAAGTATCACAAAACTTTTCAAGTGACTAAATGTAAATATTAAGGAAATATTAAGGACTAGGATTAGTACTAAAATCAAATCAAATAAATGTATTCATCAAAGATTCCATTGTCCCTTTACCAACACCTTATACCGCGTTGGCATGGCCTTAATCTCTTGGCTACAAATTCAATGTGAACAACCTGACTTATAATTGTATATTGGTGGCCATCCTTTGCTCTTTCCTTATTTATTTATATCATACAAAATAAAATTTAAATTTGGAAAAAATAATGTTTACATAAAAACATGCTGTTGAAAAGTTTATATCAATCCATACTGTTCAAGTATGGAGTCACATTCAACTTTAATTAAACCAATGTTCTAAAAGGCGTAATACGTGATGATGCATGAAGGCCAAGTTATGAACTAGGCAAACTTAGACAAGACATATGTGTAAAAATATGTTTTCTTATTTTAGTATTATTTTAATTTTTAATGAATCAAAAAATTATTCAATAATTAAAAATAATACCTATCAAACATCTAAAACAAATTTATATGAACTTTATACATTTTTTAAAAAATTTTCAACATGAAGATAAGTTTTAAATATAAATCAGTATTTAAGTTTTGACTTAAAATAATTTTAATTTTAAAAAAAATAGATAATAATGCACGCCTAACCGTGATTAAGCTCGCAATACCGGTCAAGTCGTTGACCGCTAAATAAGGTGCCAAACTACTTAGCTTGGCATTTTTGTTGCGCATCATACCTAAGCGGCACCTAGAAGCGTCTTTTAGAGCACTTATTAAAACTGACCAAATAAATTATTTCCTATTAAAAAAAATTATGTCTTAATTCAATATTAATTAGAGAAATTTCACTTGAGATTGCAAACACGTGCAAAATAGGTCTCTAAACTTCAAATATTTGCACTGCAGTCCATCCTACATGAATTTCCCTCGTGTCGTCGCTCACCAGCTGAAGTCGTCCCTCAGCACAAACCCATTGTTCCTCGTAGCCCATCAGTTTCTTTTTCTCTACATTTTATTTTTATTGATATAGTCATTAGTGTCTAATGTATTTTAACCTCACAACCATTGCTCGCATGCCGTGCACATGCCTATTTAATGCAACAAATGTGGTTAATGACGACACTCAAGATTTAAAGGTTAGGAATCCATTTACAAGTTTAACAAAGGTTGGGGGGTCTTTAATGCAATCTCTTCTTTTAATTAAAAATTAAGCAATTCCCTTGCATTAAATATAAAAAACCAATTAAAAAGTATTTAACATAAATTGATTATTAAAAATAACACAAAACAGTCAAATCAAGTTTTATAATGCGCCGTGCCTAAAATTCTACTTATAGCAAAGAACTAAATATTTAACTATCAAAAATATATTTGGTCTAAATAAATAAATATAACTAGTGGAGAATCATTAGTCATTTACAAATTTTTGTATTTAATTTTTCATAAGAAAATCATGGTGTGAATTATTGTAGAAATCATGGTCCTTTATTATAACGGAATACAATTGATCATATAATATATTTTGAAAATTGAAATAAAAGTGATTAGAGTCGCTATTTTTTTTTTTGAAAAAAAAAATAAAGTGAGTAGATGTTGCCATCAATATTTTTATATACTGTTTAAAAAGTAAGATCTGTCAGCCTGAAGATTAGTCTTAAGATGCTTTAATACAATGATGGACATTAAGAACCTCAAACTTTATTAAAATGTTGCCTTTAAGCTTAAGTGATTTGGAATATTTAGTAAAAAGTAAACATTTAAGTAATTATATATAATATAGAAAATTAATTTATGTCAAAGGTGGCTACATCTTTTTAAGCAAACGCTAGCTACTTCCAAAATTCAAGAGACCTTGAACACAAAGCAAATTCAATCACTGATTCTTAATTGCTTTGTTTTAGTGTTGAGTTTGGAGATTCTTGTAGAAGATGAGATCATGAACAGTCATTTATGTATTATAGATTTTCTCTTTTAGTTAGTTCTCGACAATTTATAAATTATGAAACATGTAAATTTAGATGTTCAAATTGGACACACAAATTTATAAAATTTATAAAAAAAAATTGAAAGGAAAAAACTTCACATGACAAGTTGAATGGGTTACAGGCTTGGACCACATCGTGATCTGAGCTTTTCATGGGGAAGTTGACATGGACTTGGTTCCCCCTCCTAGTTGCTAATATCTCAGAGGATGTGGAGCAAAAGGAGAAATCTACCTGAGGAGGGACATGCATCTAGCTAGTTGGTGAGGATCATCGGTGTAATTGAGAATGAGACACACCCCATACTCTTACGAGAGGCAACCTAAAGAATTTTTCCAATTTTGACACCTTTAGGTGAATTAAAGGGCAAGTCTAGTATGAACCAAATGTACACTTGATCTATTAATGATCTTGTAAATATAATTACGTTTTAATGTGGAAATGATTGAGAGGAAAACCACTAAAGCCCACAACAGCAAATAAATCAAGAGATGTACTAACTATGTAAAAATGAGATTATATATACGTGTATTACGTATGTATACATATTCATACACACGTATATATTGGAAAACCCTAAATCGAATCGATATTTTGACTCTTAGCAAAGAGGATTCACCTTGAACAATTCCAAATCCCCCATGTTTTGACATATTTTTATTCACAATACTAGTAACCATATCTTATTAATGTGAGTCTACGTAAGCCATGTGAGATGTTGGGGATCTTAGTTTGAACACATTAAATATGAAATGGACTGTTGCCTGTCCAAACATGACCTAAGTAGGAGACTAGAAAACACCGTTTTCTTTTTATTTCTTAAAAGGGTTTTTAACTTCTTGTGGCCATAGGCATTGGCAGTCATTAATATTAAATGCTGATAGTCTTAGTTTTCTACTGTGTGAACAAATTTTAATGAGAAAATTTAGTTTCTACTAAATCTGATTATCGATTGTACCATGTAGGGTACACAAGTTTTAAAACATTCTGAAGTTCTTGTTAAGACTTGTCAACCTAACAAACATTAATTTTTAGGTAAAGTATAATTTGCAATAATCAACAATGTTAATATGTAAATGCAACGCTCCTATTTGATCTCATTTTTTATAATTTATGTTTCTTTAAATTCATTTTCAACATACATTTTAGGAGAGTCGCTATTTTTATTTTTTTCAACAGTACATTTCTTCAACTTTTATCAAAATCTATTAAAATTCTGATTTTAGCCAAACCAAACAGTGGCTAATTATGATATATTGTTGACCCCTTTTTTTTAATTTTTTCCTTCTCGACTATACATATCTATTAAGACCATTCTAATATCTCCATCCTATGTAAATGATATTAAAACGTATTGAAACCTTTTTCGTTATTAGGAAACCCGGTAATGATAAGTGAGTAACTCTTAAATTGCAGTAAACTATTTTATACTCGATGTTCTCAACTTGCTTTTATTTATTTATTTATTTAAATTTTTTTTTTTTTTTTAATGTAAGTTGGTAAGAGATCAGACGTTTAATTCATTAAAAAAAAAATGTGAGTTTAAAGAGGCAGTTCACTTAGGACATATCTTTGTAAAATTTAGAAGATGTTTGGTGGAGAATAAAATTAGATTTTTAGTAGATTGTGATAGAAATTTTTGAAATGTGTGGTTGAAAACTCGTGGGGCCCATGAAATATGTGGTTAATATTGATTATTTAATTTTAACTTGAATTAAAATCGAATTTTAATCCGGACCAAACAGGAGCTTAAAAATGTTGAACACGATTAATGAAGAAAAAAGTTAAAATTATATTTACGGTATGATTTAATTTATTAATTCTACCTACCAAACATGCCTTTGTGGGCAATTTGTTGTTTGGTTGCTTTCTCGACATTCTTCCCCTTTATTATGAAATTAATACATATAGCTACAATGTGTGTTGAAGAATTATTAATAATTAAAA
This sequence comes from Fraxinus cuspidata, assembly GCA_903798385.1. Classification (NCBI taxonomy): domain Eukaryota; kingdom Viridiplantae; phylum Streptophyta; class Magnoliopsida; order Lamiales; family Oleaceae; genus Fraxinus; species Fraxinus cuspidata. The sequence continues at coordinate 9,742 of CAIGRP010073857.1, read as the reverse complement.
GGCACATAAATAATGGTGCTTAATATCTAAAGATGACAATTAGGCGGATATGGGACGTGTAGGTCATTCACACCCCCATTACTTAGGATGTTTTTGTTACTTTGCCCAATCCACATACTCGGTTAAAGTGAGATGGGGTAGGCGGGCCACGTCCCCTGCTCCATTTATCGTCCAATTTATTTTTTCTTTTCACTTTTTATTTATTTATTATTTTTTTTATATCTTTAGTTAGTAAATATTATTACTTTTTTATCAATTTGTTAAAAACAACTTAAGTTCTCTTTAAAAATAATAATAAATATATTATTTTTGTTTGATAAAAAAACTTAAATTTGAAATTAACTTTACCAACGGAATATTAGCAAATTGAGTCAACTTATTTTTATCAATTTGTTCCTATTTCTCTTTACCAACAAAATATTAGCAACCATAAATCTATTGTTAATTTGAGGGTTGTTGATAGTTATCAACGGATTGTGTCGTAGGTAAAGAATAAAACTGTTTACCAACGAATTTTCCATTGGTAAAGTATGAACCTTTTACCAATGAAAATTTTCATTGGTAAAAATTTTAACAATTACCAACCGATTTTCCGTCGGTAAAATGTCTACTATTACAATTGGTAAAAAATCAGCTTTGTAAATAGCGACATAGGTGCGAGGCGTGGCAAAAAATATTATTTATTTTTTATTTATTATTGTTTAATAATTATAAATTTTTTAACTTTTAGCAAATTGAATTGAAATGTCCAAATAGTTGTTTAATCAGTTATTAGACCACTAACTTATAGAGGCAGTCTCCGAAGATTTTTATTGTGAACTTTCGACGTGTGATAAAAATTTCTTTGGTTTGACATTATTAAACTTGACTAATATCATCAACAGATTTTTAGTAGGTAATATGAATTAATCTTCACCTACGGAATTTCGTTGGTGAAGAGGCTGCTTTTTTTTTTCATTATTTACCTTTCACCTACTTATATTTTATAGGAGAATGTTTGAATTTTGTAATTATTAGAATTCATTAATCTTAACAACGACAATTCCATTGGTAATATGAACTACTCTTCACCCAAGGAAAACTTGTATGTGAAAAATTGACACATTTGTTTTAGAAAAAAAGTTGAATTACATCACATACGAAAATGTTGTTTTTAAATGGTAAGCATATTAAACAACAACATTAAGTATGGAATATCTGTTGGTGAAGAATTACAACTTTTACTAGAGGAATTTTTGTTTGTAATTTTTGTAGTTAAAAGTCTTATATTTTACTAATGGATAATCCATTTCTGATTACCAAAATTATATTCACAATTTACAAGTTTTTCATCATGCGGTTTATCTTTCCTGTATGGTTTGCGGACTATTGCATATGGAGTGAGGTTTACCCAGTGCACACTCATGAGTAGCGGCTGGGGTTTCTACGTCAAAAAATAATAATAATAATAATAATAATAATCAAATGTAAAGAAAAATTATTTTTTATCTATTGAAACATCTAATCTGGTAATGATCCTAAAAAGAAAAAAGATAAAAAAAAAAGGAACCTTATTAAACAATATTAAAATAATCAAAAGTAAAGCAAAATTCTTTATTATCTATTGAAACATTTATTCTGGTAATGATCCCTAAAAAAGATAAATGCATCTGGTGCTGGGTGAGAATCATTATTACATTAATGTAATCGAATATTGATTTTCTAGTTTGGATGGGACTCATTTCATAAAAAAAGAAGACAATTCATTTGGGAATGATATTACAAATATTAAAAAGTATAACTTTTACTAAATTTTCCTTTCCTTATCTTTACTTTAACTAAATAAATATATTTATTTTAACTATTTGAAATTTTAAATGATATAATATTTTATTAACTTTTGGATTAAAATTTTCAGTTACTCGATTATGAAAAATACGCACGCTTCAACTTCAAGTATTTAAAATAATGGATTCAGTTTTTAAGAATTTAAACTTTTAATTAAAAAAATGAATAAATACTCTAACATCGATTTTTTTTCAATTTTTTTAACCAATATCAATTGGTCAAATTCTAGGCAATTGACTCGAGGAAAAAATGCATATAAAAAATATTGTTTACCAACTTAAACTGAAACAAATGATGAACCCATTCTCTGATTTCATTTTAATATTTTGTTTTTGTTCTTTCACATATTGATGATAAATTTATCACAATAAATGTTTTTTATAGCTAAAAAAAAAGCCAATTATGTTGTTTTGTTCGTTATAAAAATGGTTAGATCTTACTATCGTTTACCACAAAACTCATTATCGTGTTAGTTGTTCATGGACCAGAACATAACATTTCTTTAAAATTGACATTCATTATGTTTGCGAATAATTTATTAGTACTGCAAGGTTGAATTACAATTTCGTGGTAACTTCAAAGATGGAACTTATTCTAAAGATGCACAAGGCATTGAGTAATTACTTCAATTATTTAATTTATTGATTAACTTTTAGTATGTGAAAATTGTGTTGATAGATCATAAATTAACTTTCTTGATATCAATTGTGTTAATCAACTTCCGAAACAAGAAAGACTTGCAACAATTTAGTTGTGTAAGACTAAATGGGTGGTTTAGAAAAATCTCTTTCAAAAATTATATAAAATGAAATTGAGGCAAAATTAATTTTATTGACATATTGGACATTAATCCTATTGACGAGCATTTAGTAAAAATGTCATTGACAATTTGACATTCTTTATAGTTACAACATTAAAATGCACGTGTGATAAAAGCCCTCCATTTATTTTTCACGTCACATTTGATAACATGATATTTCAAGTGCATACACGTAAGAAAAATAGAAAAAGACATTGAAAAATCTTGTCTTGTTATCAACATTATTAGTTAGGCAAGGACATTTTCACGATATCAACCAATAAGGAATTGACACGACAGTTCGAGGGGGCATGTCATTCCTTCTCTAATATGAGGACAATATCACACCCATGGCTTCATTGCCTTTATATTGTTTCCTGCCATAAACGGATTATATTGCAATAATAGAAATATTATTAGACTAAACTGGAAAAGAAAATTATTTATTTTGTCTGATTTTGACCCGATGGCCCTTCTAAATTTGTTTGTTTGTCTAGTGCCAAAAACGAGACTCTCCCATTCAGCACTTTAGTTGAATTCACCAAACGAGGACCCCTTGTTTTATCTGTAACAAAATTGGTTAAGAAAAAAAGTGTGTACAATTTTTATTGGATAAATGGATTGGGACATATGTAGTGAATAATTTGATAAGAAATTTATGTCACATTCTCAACAATTTTGAGATGCACCAGATAAATGTTTTAGGGAAATTTGTAGCAGAGGTTTTAAATCTTTAAAAAATGAGCAGTCAAGCCTCAAACCTTCTAATCTAACATCCGCATCCCAAATTCCATTGCAAGATTTAAAAAACAAATTGGTGAAGAAATTTATTTTCAAATTTCATTTTCATATCTAAAAAATTTGTTTTCAGATCTAAACTTATAAACAATGTGGTGGTGTCCTTCATCTTGTAGTGGTGATGATTCATGCAACAATTGCGATGCAGATGTGATTCAATGATAGTGCAACATAAATTATTTATCCCAAATCATATATTCACAATTCTAATTTCAATGCCAAATTGCCAATTAACTCATAGAACATAAATCATGATTCATAAGTAGGGACAATCATTGCTCACGGGTCCGACTCCGACGCAATGACTCCAACTATCCGGGACTCGAATCATTCGGTCCAGCGAGTCGTTGACGTCGTCTGGCACAATAGGCTACAACAGGAGGTGGAGGAGTCAAAGTGGAACGGTAGAGGTTGGAACGTGATTCGTGATGAGGGTTTGGGTTTGAAACCTTGCCTTCAAATTCTTTTTGGTATATATTCATATATGGATTAATGATGATGGATCATTGGATTTGGGCCTGTTGAATTGTGATGGTTAATTAAAAAACAAAGATCCAAACAAAAGGCCCAACTAAAAAAAAGGTAAAAATCCAAATCTCACCAGTCGTCGGTCACTATTCTGGCGGAGCCCAACATGCGCAATCGTGCCCCCTCGCTCGGTGATAGGTTCGCCGCTGATGGTGGTGGTTGTTGTGGTGGAAATATGTGGTGGCAAGTTGGTGGTGGCACCGTGTTGTTGTTGAGGGTGGTAACTTATGATGAAGGTAGGTGGCAGCATGGTAATTGAATGGTAGTTGTGCTGTATTTTACAAGTATAATAGAATGTGTTACACTATAACACGATATGTTACTATGATACACTTTGAAACTGTTTCGCACGGAGAATCGAGTCTCGCTAACAATTAGAAGAAGGTTCAGACGATTGTGTTAGGAACAACAACCTCTCGACACAAATTCCCAACGAGGGGTGCTTTATTTGTGATGATCACAGTTTACAAGAAGTGAAATGCCTCCGAGGGGTACAAGCACACTGAACTTAAAAAGTAATTGACGATAAAAAGATAATGAATGAAATTACATAGTTATCTGTTTGAGAGTTGGATGCGATCTCCCTTTCTTCTATGTCCTCTTTTACTTTTTTCTCTTTTCCCTTTTATACTCATTTGGCGATTTTTCCTTGTAATGGCGATTTTAATTTTTTTTTACCTTGTTTGTTGTTCGAAATTATATAGAAGTTATAAACATAAGTAAAAAAAATTTATGTATGCATAAACAATATAAATTAATGTTAAATATAGTTTCCTATAAATTCACATTTGGGCAATAAGTGACAGAAAAGGATCAATCAGATGGATAAAAGAGATGTAACAAACTTTTTATAGCATTTGGACAATCAAACATTTCAATTTTGAAGACAATCAAATGTTTTAATTTATTTCGGAATATTTCGATTTTATATGTTAACTTTTACACATTTAGATGATTATGAAACTCACTTGTTTAGGTATTTGATGTAATTGGCAAGTCTGTGAACAAAATGGACTAAAATTAATATGTTATAAAAGTCAAAGAGTAATGTGCAATTAGTAGAAATTAAGTTATATTGGGTATAGGGTTTGAGAATGAAAAAGAAGGAAAAATGGCGCCGAAATTTCGCTAGACAGTTGCCAAGTTTTGGTTCGAGCGTCAGAAACACAAATTGTGTTGCCCACCTGTCGCCGGCATTCACTCAAGTGACACACTATCGTTCGCCTATCGCCTAGCTCTCCCTCGAGCTACAGGGTTATCCAATGAATTTTTAATTCCTTTTTTTTAAGGCTTTTTATCTAATCCATTCATACATTGACCTAAGTATAAATAGCTGAACTCCTCTGAACAATTTTTCTAAGGTTGAACATTGAGAAAAACACATTCCCTTCATATCAGCTTCATCAATTTAGCTTTCAACCTTTGTTCATGTGATTGGCTATTTGAGATAAAAACATTAAATTCACAATCCAAATATTAAACTGATGCTTCCTACATATCGCCAGAGTTCTGATGATCAAGAGAAGATGACTGGAGTTCCAGTCGTTGAAGAGCATGGATTTCTTCGTTTATCTCGTTAATCCACATGAGATAAACGAATTCACAAAGTTGGGAGTTGCTGCAGGAGAGCGCAATTCAGGAGAGCTTTGAAAATTGCAGCCAGGAGTTGGTGCAGTAGCACGAAATGCAAGAGAGCCATGGGAATTGCAGTCAGGAGGTAAGAAAGTACTAGTGGTTGTCGAGTTTGGTGGACTATAATTTTTAATTCGTTTGTAGTGGATTATTGACTAGCAAAGTGCCCAGAGTTTTTACCCAATTAAGATTTCTCCGTGATCATATCTTGTGTTAATTTATTGCTTTCATAACTATGGTATTTCAATATAGGAAAAAATTGAATTGTATGATTAACCATTTAGAGATAATTAATAATGACTTGTTGTAGTTTAATTATGAAGTTTTTAATTCCACGTAATTACCTATTTAGCCCCTCCTCTAGGTATAGCTTATGTCAAACTTCGTATTTTCATTTTGTATCAGAGCCTTATTTCGATTCCTGACCCTTCATTCATTCTAGATAAGTCAGTCCTTGTCTGTGCCTCCGTTTTTCGACGGAAGCAACTATGCTTATTGGAAAGTTTGAATGAGAGCTTTTCTTAAAGCATTGGATGAGCATATTTGGCTAAGCATTTAAACAAGGTGGACTACACCGTTATCTACTGTTGCTGATGTAGCTACACCCACTAATATTTAACGGGCATTCATGCCCTATTCATGACTGTATCTACTGAAGAGTTTAAGAGAGTATCGATATGTGAAAATACTAACGGCTTTTGGGATATATTAGAAACCATATACGAGGGAACTAAAATTGTTAAAAACTCTAAACTGCAAATGTTGACCTCTAGGTTGAAGAAATTAGAATGAAGAATGATGAATAGTTTGATGAATTCTATGCAAAGATTAATGATAAAGTTAATTCTAGTTTGAACCTAGGAGAGAAGATCCCCGAGTCTAAAATCGTTACAAAAATCCTTGAATCCCTACTTGAAAGGTTTAGACCTAAAGTCACCGCGATCGAAGAAAGAAGAACTTGAATAAAGGAAGGCGTAAGGCGTTAGCAGTGACCTTGAGTAATAATGAATCAGATTCGAGTGTTCAAAGTGATATCTCTGGTGGTGAAGATGAACAAAATTTAATGGCCTTCACATCTATAGCTACAATTGAATCCGATAAGGAAAATGAAAATGTTGAATATGAAGAACGTAGTGAAAAATATGAGGAAAAGTCTGAGGATGAGATAGATATTCATGAGTATTATCGTAAATTATTCGAGGAGAGTCTCAAAATCAAAAAAGGTCAATAAAGCTGTCCTGAAAAGGGTAAATGAACTTGAAAGAGAGAGAGAGAGAGAAACTCATAGGTGACCTATAGAACTCTGCCAAAAATCTGAAAATCTGAATGAGTTGAAGCTTGTTAATGAGAACTTAGAAGCCAAAGTTAAATCCTTAACAAGTGATCTTCAAAAATCTAATACTCAACTTCATTCGTTCATATGTGGTACGCAGAAACTCGATAATCTGTTGGATGAATAGATCTGCTGGAAATAGGCATGACTGGGTTATGTTCAAAATGGTAATGCTACATCTAGTACATCCAAGACCATGTTCGTCTTAGCCACCAACAAAGCTCAGAATACTGTTAATCCTGAACCTAAGGGCACAAATATCTTTGGATCAAGACCTACTAGACAACTTAGGGTTAATCTTCCTATATATTGTCAACAACCTCTGAGTAGGTTTGAACTTAGGTTTATTCCCACTTGTCACCATTGTGGCGCATTGGGAGACACAAGATCTAGGTGTCGTAAACTCGCGACTAGAAGTGAAAGTTAGAATTTCTCAAGCAAAGTTAATTTCTCGCCAATCAGGTTGGCCATTTAACAGAGATGATGACTTAGTTAACTAAGATCACTTCTACGTCTAAGAAGGTTTGGGTTAAGAAGAGTGACCTTCCTATGTTGGATGATCAGCTGAATTGTTGTGTTGCCCACGTTGTACTTAAGTTTCAAAATAATTCTATGTGGTATCTTAAGAGTGCATGTTCTAGACATATGTGTGGTGATAAAGCCTTATTCACTTCTCTCGATGATTGGAATGATGGTGTAGTTACCTTTGGAAATAGGGCTACTGCACCTATCCTAGGTAAATGTGTCATTAATATATCTGGATTACCTGTTATCTCATATGTGCTCTATGTGAAAGAGTTAAAATCTAACTTGTTAAGCATTATTCAAATATGCGATACTGATTTTAATGTTAGCTTTGTCCAGAAAAGGTGTACTGTATATGACTCTACTGGTAACATTGTCCTCGAAGGTGTAATAACTTCGGTCAACTGTTATGGAGTTCTTCCTAATTTCAACTACGCGTGTAGTAGTGTGAAGATTGATGTAACTGAACTGTGGCATCAACGCCTTGGTCATATGAACTATAAGTGTTTGTCTAAACTCATCAAGAAGGAACTTGTTAATGGTTTACCTAAATTTGAAAATATTGATAACTCTCCATGTGGTCTGTGTTAACAAGGTAAACAGCTTAGAGTAACTCAAAAACAAACTTCTAAAATCTTGACAAGCAAGCCGCTTAAATTACTCCATATGGACTTAATGGGACTATATAGGACCGAGAGTCTTGGTGGTAAACGTTATATCTTGGTTGTAGTTGACAACTTCTCTAGATATACTAGGATTAATCTGTTGAGAGAAAAATCTGAAGTGTACAGTCTTGTCATCTCTTTGTGCAAAGAGTTCGTAGTGATCATGGAAAAGAGTTTGGAAACTCGAATATTGAGAACTTCTGTCTGGAAGAGGGAATCCAACATGAGTTCTCTTCGCCATCACTCAACAACAAAATGGGGTAGTTGAGAGGAAAAATCGTGTACTTTAAGAAATGGCTAGAGCCATACTTTATGGTAAGGGACTACTATACATTTCTGGGGGGAAAATCATCAACAGTACATGTCAAATAGTTAACAGGGTGTATCTTAGACCTAAAACTAATATGACACCATATAAGATTTGGAAAGGTAAACGGCCTATTGTCAAGTACTTTCGTGTATTTGGCAGCAAGTGCTATATTCTGAGAGAGAGAGAAGATTTAGGCAAGTTTGTTTCGAAAAGTGATGAGGGAGTTTTCCTAGGATACTCCAGAAATAGTCGAGCCATCATGTATACAATTCTCCTACACGAGTTGTGATAGAGTCCATCAATGTAGTGGTGGATAATACATGTAGTGAGGAAGAGATTGGTGAAGATTGGGAAGAGCTAGATCATTTAAGTGTTGATCCCGTTATGGTAAATAAACCTAAAGAAACTTCAGTTTTCGATCTTCTAACACTTCTGATGGTTTAGACACAAATAATAGGGATTAGTCGCCTAATGATAAATCTAAACCTCCTAAGGAACCTTCGTCAAGAGTTAAGATGAATCATCCTAAAGTGAATATTATAGGGGATTTGGACGAAAAATGAGACTTCGTAAGAAGGTTTTGAACAATCTGACATATGCTAGTTATGTGTATTAGATTGAGCCTAAGAAAGTCGAAGATGCTCTTAGGGATGAATGTTGGGTAAACAAGATGCATGAAGAGCTAAACCAGTTTGTGCATAACAACGTGTGGGATTTAGTTCCTAGGCCCAAAGATTGTAATGTTATAGGTACTAAGTGGATATTTAAGAATAAGATCGATGATCAATGTACATAACTAGAAATAAAGTTAGGTTAGTTGCCCAAGGATATACTCAGGTTGAAAGAGTTGACTTCGATGAAATATTTGCCCCGGTTGCTAGACTTGAATCCTTTAGAATTCTTCTGGTTGTTGTCTGTACTTTAGGATTTAAATTATATCAAATGGATGTCAAGAGTGCTTTCTTGAATGGAATACTTCAGGAAGAAGTCTATGTTGAACAGCTTAAAGGTTTTGTTGATCCTAAGTTTCCACATTATGTTTATAAGTTGAATAAAGCTTTATATAGTTTTAAACAAGCTCCTAGAGCTTGGTATGATAGACTTACTGCATATCTCATGGAACGTGGTTTTTCAAGAGGTGGTGCACATAGAGCCTTATTCATCAAAAATATTGAAAAAACCATCCCGATAGTTCAGATCTATGTCGATGACATTATCTTTGGTTCTCCTATTGATTCTCTTGCTCATGTTTTCACTGAATGCATGAAGCAAGAATTTGAGATGAGTATGATTGGAAATTTAAATTACTTTCTAGGTCTCCAAGT
>CAIGRP010073851.1:0-10066 GCA_903798385.1 Fraxinus cuspidata | reverse complement strand
TTTCCAAAGTGTGTTGTACTTAACACGCCGTGACTACGCACAATCATAAAATATTTGAGATATCGTTACTTGATTTATAATTTGATGCATGTTTTACATGATTAAAGTTTGCAAACTCGACTATTTAGGCTAATTTAATACTTATCAAACTAGGGCACAAAGTTTACTTATAACTCATTATGTAACATAATTAGAAACCTACAAGATTTTTAGATATAGCGACAGCAAAATATCATTGCTAGTTCAATCTCGACATTGAACACATACCAATTGTAGTAATATAAAAAGGGTATCAAAGCATAAACTATCATAATTTTATTAAACCAAATCTCCATATAACTTAGTTTTGAAAGTTGACATAATTTCTGTTTCCAAAGTGTGTTGTACTTAACACGCCGTGACTCCGCACAATCATAAAATATTTGAGATATTGTTACTTGATTTATAATTTGATGCATGTTTTACATGATTAAAGTTTGCAAGCTCGACTATTTAGGCTAATTTAATACTTATCAAACTAGGGCACAAAGTTTACTTATAACTCATTATGTAATATAATTAGAAACCTACAAGATTTTTAGTTATAGCAACCGCAAAATATCATTGCTAGTTCAATCTCGACATTGAACACATACCAATTGTAGTAATATAAAAAGGGTATCAAAGCATAAACTATCATAATTATATTAAACCAAATCTCCATATAACTTAGATGGGTTTCTATTATAAAATAGAGTTCGACTTATGAACTAAGTTCAAGAACAAGAAGTACACATCATTTATGAAAAATTCAGTCATTGTAAGGTCAGATAATCCTAATTCTCTCTTTTTTGCATATATATAATAAATCAATTTGGCCTTTTAATACGTGGAATGCCACATATATGTGAATGGATCGTTAACAAGTAACAAAGTAACAAGTAGAATATTGTTCCCACGAGGATTGGATATCTACATACATGAATTTAATTAAACATAGCTTTAAGTGGAGAAAATGTGCAATTTACTATTTCTTTTTTAAATTAATTATATCTAATTATCTAAAAATAATTAGCAAACAAAAGCAAGCAACAAATCTTTGGAATTAATAAATTCATTAAATGCACTCGGATCTTGAATCTATCATCGCTAACCTACTTTAATCCTTAATGACCTGTTTATAGACAATTCTTGTTTTATATTGCCAACTGATATTTTTTATGTGCTAATTATCTCTCTCAAAATAAATTAAATCAACAAGTCAATAATATCTCTATAAAGGAAGCGACAGATAAAAACAAAAGACAAAACTAATTTATATCACTAAAGATTGCACCAAATATAAAAGTATCTCTGTATGTATACTATAGGACTTAACCCATTTTGGTGTAGATAAAAATAAGATTTTTAGTAGATTTTGATAAGAAAATTAATGAAATATGTGATTAAAAAGTTATGAATTTCATGAAATGTATTATTAAAATTAATTGTTGACATTAACTTAAGATGTTTTGGTAAATTTTGATCTACGCCAAAATGGCTTAATATTGTTTCTTATTTGAGTTAGAAACATGATTTGCTCTCGATATAATCATGAGTCCCAAAAACTTTCCTAAAATTAGTCAGATAATAAGATATCAATTACAATAAATAACCAACAATCATAAGAATTGAACAATACAGTGAAGTAAAGAGTCAACAGAGTTTCATCATAATCGTACCAACAAAAAGTCCAATATCCCATCATTTGATTGCAAAACACAAGATGGAAGATGAATAAATAACAGAGATAATTTAGAAGAGAAGTTATGTACAACCCTTAGTCTTAAATCTTTTCAATGATTGTATATAGCACCTTCCGCTTCAAATTCATCCAACTCTTAAAGAATTCCTTGTATTTTTGCTTCCAAGAATTGTTGTATCTTCATTTATGATGTTTTGAGGTGTTATGAGGTGTAGAGAACATATGATGATGGTTTTCTAATTTCCCTTAGTTGGTATAGATTAAAATCAGATTTTTAGTAAAATTTGATGAAATATGTAGTTAAAAAATTGTGGGTTCAATGAAATGTATAGTTAAAATTTATGCTCTAATTTCCTTACATGCTTTGCACGCTAGCCCTTAGTTTTGTTTCTTCGACTTTCCGGTATTTGATCCTCACTTTTAGGTCCATCCATTTTGGTCCTCCAATTTTCAAACACGTTCAAATTGGCCCTTCATATTTTATTATCTTCAACTTTGGTCCTCATATTCCATGAATGTGCAAGGTGATCCACACAAAGTTATAATTTCGTCCACTTTTGGTCCCCCCAAACTCTTCTAGAGCTTTCAATTAACTTGTCGAACCTCTCGGCAATAATGCACTTCCATCCTTTTGTCCAATTTAAGTCTAAAATTTACCTTTATGTTTAATTCAGCTCCAAGTCTAAAATCTGATCGCAAAACACAAAATGAAAGATGAATACATAAAAGAGATAATTTAGAAGAAAAGTTATGCACAACTCTTAGTCTTTAATCTCTTCAATGATTATATATAACACCTTCTTCCACTTGAAATTCATCCAACTCTTAAAGAATTCCTCGTATTTTTGCTTCCAAGAATTGATGTATCTTTAGTTATGATGTGTTGAGGTGTAGAGAATATATGATGATGGTTTCCTAATTTATAGTCTCAAAAGTCTCCAAACCGTGCTACAAACAACCAAAAACCATAAAATAAGTTTCAAATCGCGCGAGGTGAGAAGTAGGGGTTGTGTTTGGGGCGCCAATGCCAAACTCTAAAACCTAAGGGTGCCGTAATATTCACCCAAGCCCACATGCTGCCCTGGCGCAAGTCCAATCTACTATGAGAACTTGATTTCAAACGTGCATAACTTTTGATCCAACTCTGAATTGTAAACCTTCTTTTAGCATTCAACTCCAAATTCAATTATCTTTCCAATGGTATAACATCTGCCCATGTGAAGATTTTTGTACCAAAATTTATGCTCTGATTTCCTCACATGCTCTGCACATAGGCTCCTAGTGTAGTTTCACTTCTTCGGCCTTCCGGTATTTGATCCTTACTTTTAGGTCCATCCAATTTGGTCCTCCAACTTTCAAACAAGTTCAAATTGGCCTTTCATATTGTATTTTCTTCAACTTTGGTCCTTCATATTCCATGAATGTGAAAGGTGGTCCATAAAGTTATAGTTTCGTCACTTTTGATCCCCAAACTCTTCCAAAGCTTTCAATTAACTCGTCGAACTTCCCGGCAATAATGCACTTCCATCCTTTTGTCCAATTTAAGTCTAAAATTTTCTTTTATTTCTTAATTCATCTCCAAGTCGAGATTTTCACGCATAAAAGCAATAGGCATTAGTCATAATTTAATGCATGTTGTACATGATTAAAATTTATTTCTAACCATGCAAATTAACCCGAACATTTAGTGCTAATTTAATACTTATGAAATACGATTTACTAACTCCTTATGCGCTGTAATTTGAAATGTTACATTTACATAGAGCAACTACAAAAATTTATTCAGTCTCAACTTTAAATGCCTATCAAAATACCATATAAAGGGTACTAAAGCATAAAACGATCATAATTGTACTGAAATAATATTTGTAAAGTCCTTATAAACGGTTCAAATTATAAATAGATTAAAAAATAGTGATGAATAAATGAATAATATTAGTGAATCCCTCGAAATATATGAATAAAAAGTAACATTGAACATTTATAAACAATATATAAACATGGTCCAAAAATGGGCATATCACATATAAATTATGAACTAGTGAATCCCTCGAAATATATGAATAAAAAGTAACATTGAACATTTATAAACAATATATAAACATGGTCCAAAAATGGGCATATCACATATAAATTATGTACATTTATATGCTTGTTTGGGAGAAATTATAAGTTGTTCAAATTGTTAAATGGTATAAATAATCGTTGAATAATAGATAAGTGGATAATAGTTGTAGTATAGATGAAATGTATAATTAAAATTAAATTATAATTAAGAAGATTATGTAAAACAAACAAGCACAATATAAAAAGGAGTTCATGTCATGAGCTAAGTCCACGGTACGTGAAAAGAAACTCAAGTCAACCTAAGATCAAACAATTTTAAAGTAGACCTAATTTTTCGAAAGTAATTTCAGTCTATTTTTCTAACTGAGTTCACTGTATAAACGAGTTTGGTCAACTCTTAACGCTCCAATTTTAAAGTAGACCTAATTTTCTCTCTCTTCGCTAAGCTATTCTTGACTTTTTGTATCATTCACTCGACCAAAGTCCACAATAAGCTCACACAAAGACAAATTAATAGAACACTTTTGCTAGATTTATTTTTATTTTTATTTTTTTGAAGTGAAAAAAGGCATTCGGTGGAATAATCAATAATCTGAAGAAAGAAAAAATCGCATGCTAAATGAATGGTATTGGTTTTTCGATGGATTAATGATTTTTGTACCAAAATTTCTACTTATTTAGGATGTGTTTTAGATTGTAAGGTTGTTGTAATTTCTTAAAATCAAATAATTTACACGTGATAATTTATTGGATGATTTACTCGTCGAGCACAACTTCATCATATTTTGCCTTAAATATTTTATTAAGTTATATTATTGAATTTTTCTAAATTTCACTCCCTAAAAACAACCTTTATCTCCGTCTCTGCTGTTGATTATTAAGAATTCAATATGCTTAATGTTAAATTATTTTCTTGATTTATATACTCTCTTACATGTTAATCCATCTTCAAAATATTAATAAATTGCTTCATTCATGGTAAAACTTTCATGAACCAGAAGATATGAAATTACCAAATTGAACAAATATTATTCAAGAAAATAATTTTTTTTTTTTTTTATCTGAAGAAGATTCATGTACTATACAAAATTGATACTTTGGTAGAAAGAATTATGAATTTATGTTCTATTAACCAATTGATAAAGATAAGAAAGAATGATTATTTTTTCTCTTCTAGTAATTTCGCAAGCCCTAGTGCTTGATTTACGCGTGATCCTGCTTTTCTCTTGTAGTAATCTCGTGAGCGCTAGTACATACTTGATTTATTTGTGCTTTTCTCTTGTAGTAATCTCGTGAGCGCTAGTACGTACTTGATTTATTTGTGATCCTACCTTCAAATCCAATTGATTACCCCGAATACTAATAAAACAGTGCTAAAAAAACTTATATCAAGCTATCAAATTAAGGACATGTTTGATATGAATTAAAATCAATTTTTAGTAGATTTTGATAAAAGTATATAAAATATGTGGTTAAAAAGTTGTGGACCCATGAAATGTACTTAATTATTGACTTTGACTTGAAATTAAAATCAAATTTTAATCCGAACCAAACATGGGCTAAATATAACAAAAGCAATGTTTTATTATAGTACCACTCCAAAGACGGAAGAAAGATAAAAAAAAAAAAAGAAAACGAGGGGAAACCCTAAATAGCAGACATGAATATTTAGATAGATGATCATGATCATCAAATCAACTGATCATCACTTTCATCTTGTCCATCGCTCTTGTTCTTGCTACTTCCCCCTTCATCTTTCTTCGAGTCCATAGCCGGTGAGGTGAGTCTGTTATTCTCCCTGCTTAAAGCCTCTGCCACCATCAGTCTTCTTTTCTTGTTCACCAGGAAATCTGGTTTCTCCAAGTCTTCCATTTTCAAATTTGATTCTTTGCCGCTCAGGTTCGCAAATGATTTCGATTTTCCTTTGTAGAAATTCGACAGTCCTCTCCTGTAAAACATTTGGTATAGATGAATAGAACAAATCTTAAGATGCATGGGAATTAAAATAAGAAAACACGACACAACACGAGATTACTGACTTCATTGGAAGAGAGTCTTCCAGGGAAGCCATAGAGTTAAGGGCAGCTTTGGCAAGTTCACTTTGAACTTCGTCCTCATCAGCATCATCATCACTTGGTTGTCCAATACTGGACGATGATGTTGTCATCGGGGGCCTCGGAAGAGGAATTCGACGTTTACGATTTCCTTTTCCACGACCATTTCCATCACAGGAGCCACCAGTCATTCCTCCACCGCTTCCACTGGCTACCATCCTGGACATGGCTAAGAAATAAATTTTCTCTCTTCCACTTTCAGTACTACTCTCTCTCTCTCTTATTTTGAGTAATAGTAGTAGTAAACAGTGGCCGCTTTTATAGAGAGAAAATGAAATTAAGGTGGGGTAGCGTGGCGCATGTTAAGGATTTACAGTGGATAGATTAAAGTTGGTGGAGGTTATGGAAATTTGGGAGTATTCCCCAGAATTTGACATGTATTCAAGAGATGAGCGTGTTCGCTTCTATATCACCGTCACTTCCATGTTTTAGAGAGATATGGTGAGAGAAAATATATATGTATATGTATGTATAGGTTATTGCAGAAGGAGGAGGGGGGTGGATGGACCTAACGTTTAGTGACGGAAGTAGACGCCGTTTGTCTGCTGACGTTTCTTAGGGATTGACTCAAGAGGTGGAATTTGTCCGATCCTAAACTTTAACTCGACCGAATGGCATGGGCCGGGTTTTGGCATTAATATTGGAAGGAAGAGTAATAAATTAACTCAACTTTTTAATTCGACTCGATTGTGTTTGGGATTATTTCAACCGTCTCAATTTCTGATTGTTAAACAATTACAGCTACTTTAGGTGATTTTTTATTTTTATTTAAAAAAAAACTCATCAGAAATGTTTTCATGCCTACTATGGAAAGTCTTATCTTACCAAATTGAAGAGAATTTTACTTACGATTCTCATAATTGAAGAAAACTGTAAGTAAAATTCGCTTGCCACATCAATAAGTGGATAGTCTTATCGTGCCTAATGTGGACAGAATAACAATTTTGAAAACCCCATTATGGTATTCTCCAATTATCCATTGTTAATGTATCAATTTTAACTCGGATTGACAAAATTAATTCTTTTCTAGTCTACATTTGTTGGTATTTTAATTCTATAAATTTTGGGATTGAATAGAATTTTTTATTTTTTTCATTTTGATAACTATGACAAGCATATTGTCTTGGACAAGTATTTGATAGTATTCAATGTTGTTATAAAAGTAAGATAAAATTTATAATACAATCAATGATTATAATATACGGAAACATCATTATAATCAATGTCTATTTTAGAGAGTATATTGTTGCAACATTTTAATCAAAGTTTACCAAACAATTAATTCATTCTTGAGACTGATTTTTTTTTTTTTTTAACACAACAAAAACCGATTCTTCCAAAATCTACAGTAATATCAATAACAAAATAAGTAATTTTCTTATTTCTAACTTTTGAAAAAATAATATTTATTTTGTTTAAAAAGAAATTTGAGAGTTATATTATGTGAGTTTTGTACAATATAAGTTTTAGAATGCGAGGTCCACATGTATCAAGTGAAGTAGCTATTGGAGTTTATTGTCTTGGTGCTAGAAGAACGAGAATAGATAATTTTAGACAACTATGTAAATTATGAAGAAAATTTGGATGATCGATCTAGGATAGATATGTTTCATACTTGAGTTGATTCGAATCATCGGTTTTTGTATCGGCTTATATTCAATTTTAAATGAACCGATATAGACATTTATAATTCACTCGTCATTTTTCTTTGAAAAATGCCGTTGAAATGGTTAAAAGTAACGGAGTTGTTTAAACGTATATATTTAAATTTAAAAATGGTTGTTACTAGCCGTTAGACACAATTAAATTTCAAAATGCCCATTATTAAATCTCAATAAAATGTTTGTTTGTCATTTCAACCTTAAAAACTCGTACACGTGCCCATTATTAAATCTCAATAAAATGTTTGTTTGTCATTTCAACCTTAAAAACTCGTACACGTGCCACTTACTCAGGAAAGGCAAAATCTCCCGCTTCAATCTTCATCCTTGCCCCCTTGCCACCCGCCATGCTCCCTCTGAAGAGTGAAGGGAAGATGGGGTACATAGTTTTTACCCCCAATTATTTTTTTTCTATTGTGTTTTATATATTTTAAATATTATTTAAATAATAAATAAATATGCAAGAGCAAAAATATAGAAATCTTTTAATCCCTATCCTGAATCACCTGGCCTCTAGACCCCGTTTCCATCTCTACAATAACTATTCCAAGGTTAGCCCAAAAAAAGTCCCCAAAATATATATTGCAATTATGATTTTAGTGTTACAAATAAGTAGTATTTATGAATAACGATATAACCCTGCCGCCCTAATTATAATCCATAAATATGGGATGTTTGTTCTTAATAATCACGCACAATTCTATTAACTTTTCTATTTTATTCTCTTTTTTCTCTATTTTGTAGTACATTATTACCACGATGTTTTTTTCAATTGAGTTAGCAAAATTTATTCTATCTTCCTGCTCATGAATCCAATTTGAGGTAGGAAATTCTTATTTTCTTATGTTCAAAGAAAGACAATTTTAATCAATTGAGTTTACAAAAAACTCCCTCCTCTCAGGTCAAAAAAAAAAAATGTCAATTTCCTCTAAACTTTTAATTGTATAACAAAGCTCTATAGTTATTATATCTAGTTATATCATTTTAACTAGACCAATTTATGATAGATAAATATTTATTTGAATGTAATTTTTTTTTGTACAATATTCCAAAGAATATTGTAGTATTATTCTTGAAAAATAATATTCTAAATCAATATTTCAGAAGAATAATTTAGCGTTGCTTGAAAATGAATGTTATTTTGTATTATTTTGTTGCTCATGAAGAAGCACTAATTCATGTCAATATTTTCTTATGAAACTTGACTCAGTTTAAACAATATTATTTATATATCTTAATGTTTGAAGAGTATTTATTAATTTATATAAATCAATATTTGGGAAAAATATTTAATTGATATTCGTGAAAAGATATGACTTTATATACTATGGAAGATTCATATTATTAATTCGGAAGAGTTATAATTTTATATTCAGTTAACATGTATTTCAACTCCTAGAGCGCACAAGTCAATTTTCTAGAAGAATTAAATTATTGCTCCAAATAAGCACTATTTCTTATGTCAATATTTTCGAAGACTGCTTTAATGTGCTCTTGAAACAGCACAAATCTCAAAGAATATCAATATTTCAATTTATAGTAATTTGTTCTTTATTAAATTAAAGAGAAACTAAGTTTCCAAAACGTGTGTTTCTATTGATACTGTATTGATATTAGTATCAACAATGTACAATATTGAATTAGAAGTTCAATTATTGAACAACATGCAAAATTAAGGATTTGAATAGATATTCAATGAAGAACCCGAAGATTCTTCAATCCAATGAATATCCATATAATATTTGTTCTGTATTATAAATTGAACATTAATCGTCACTAGCTAAAGTTGAAACTAAATCCTTATAATCTTGAAAATTAATTAGATAATATATGAAGCCCCATCATAAAACTTTTGATAAATATTAATTGAGATGATAATAAATTATTTAACACAATTAATTGTTAAGTGCCTCTAATTAATTTCTTAACCAATAATTTTCCTCTTTATTTTGAAAATATTGCAATTTTATAATATGTATAGTGGAACTTTTAACTTTAGATGGCAATAAATAATTTAACACAATTAATTGTTAAGTGCCTCCAATTAATTTCTTAACCAATACTAATGTGTGCAAAGTACTTCTCATTTCGTCTTAGAAAATATTGCAATTTTATTAACATGCATGCGAGAGGAATTTTCAACTTAGAATTTGTTGAAGAATTTGATAAAAAATTATTTTAAGTTTATTATTTAATATACATTATGTATGCATAATTTATATTTTAAGTTATTAACAAATATAAAATTATCAAGAAAATCTAATATTTATAAAATGAGAAACTAAAATATGAACATATACTTTAACCGTTCTCAGCGCCACGAAACTTTCCCCTCCCGTGGCATGTTCAACATTTCCCATGTTGGAAATGGGTCAACTTTAAATTCAATTTTGAGTGGGACCCGTATGTCGATTTTAACGGGACCAAACATATTCACGTTCTACTCCGCCAGGTGATCAACATAATATCTTTATTTATTAAAAACCATATAGAATTGAATG
>CAIGRP010073842.1:0-11172 GCA_903798385.1 Fraxinus cuspidata | reverse complement strand
GTGATTTTTAGTAGCGATTTTTAAAACAATTCAACTCATACTTGAGAGTTTATTATTCAGCGATCTAAATTCTTTTTAAAAGAATAAAATTACATTTATGCTTATATATATAAAAAAAAAGGTAGGCATGTGTAAACAATATGAAATAAATGCGCATCTCACTTAGTAAAATTTTCAATTTATGATTTCTTATATGAATTTTTTTTTACTCATAAGTGATATTTTTCTCATATGAGTTGACTTATAACTTAAAAAGTGAAACATTTACTTATAATTAAAATTATAATTTATAATTACTTTTTTAACTTATAAGTATGTTTTGTATTTATAGTAACTTTTACATATAAGTCAATTTTTTACTTATATATTTTTATATTTTATAAGTGAATTTTTATTTTTTAAGTAATTTTTTTGTTGTAATTAAATCTTTTAATTATAAGTAATTTTTTAGCTGTTGTATTTTTTTTTATTTATAAGCAATTTATTTTATGTATAATTGAATTTTGTTTTGTAAAATAACTGTTTAAAATGAAAGAAAATTTGAACGATGGCCAAAAATCACCCAAAATCAGTACCCAAAAAACTAACAAGAAATGGTTTTCTCAACCTCTTATATACGGTGCGACTCAAAAATGGTCAAAACCAGTATAAAAAAAAAAATAATAATAATAATTCTTAAGCGGGCCCTAAAGTTATAGGGCTAAAGCCATTTGTCCCGGCTCAATGACGCCAGTTGGCGCCCCCCTATTGGAGGCCGGAACATAAAGCAGGGTTCAAGTTATAGTTGGGTTGAGCAACTTCGTTTAAGATCTACTGTGTCATTTCAGTCTAGAGTGCTTTAGGCTGTACCATTGTGTCCTGAAATCCTCAGAATTCCAGGTGACTTGAAACCTGGAGCTGAAGTGAAGATTACTGGTCCTGTTGGAAAAGAAATGCTTATGCCAATAGATCCTAATGCAACCATAATTATGGTAATACTATGCTTGAATACATTATTCTGTTATTTTATAAAGCAGCAAATTGAATTTCTACCATATGTTATAAATGGAATATATCTATTCGTTTTGTAGCTTGGCACTGGAACTGGAATTGCCCCTTTCCGCTCATTCTTGTGGAAAATGTTCTTCGAGAAGCATGACGACTACAAGGTTGTTCCTAATCCATTAAGATCTCTTCATTAATATATGCAAAGGTGATCTTTTTTAAAATGTTAATTTGAATCGGCTGGCTTTTTGTCGCAGTTCAATGGTTTGGCGTGGCTTTTCTTGGGTGTTCCCACAAGCAGCTCACTGCTGTACAAAGAGGTAAACTTTATTGATTTCCCAGATCTATACAACATGCTAAGCTAAAACAACTTGGAGGCAGAACAAAATAAAAACTACAACTGCAAAGGTCACGAGTTCGAATTCCCTGCCAACACTTTCTCGGTCGAGTCCGTCGCATAGGGCTTGCCTAGTGCGGTTTATCTCTCCTGTGTGGTTTGCGGGCTATTGCACATGGAGCGAGGTTTACCCAGTGCGCACTCAAGAGTAACAAAAAAAAGAACTGATCGCTTTACATGATGACATGTCACAAAAAGATCCTGCCAACACTTCTTCGGTCGAGCCCGTCGCACAGGGCTTGCCTAGTGCGGTTTATCTCTCCTGTGTGGTTTGCGGGCTATTGCACATGGAGCGAGGTTTACCCAGTGCGCACTCACGAGTAGCGGCTGCGGGTTCCTACGTCAAAAAAAAAAAAAATAAATAAATAAAAACTACAACTGAGTTTAAATATGTGATCTTAGGCCACAAACATGAAATGGAAAATGGAGTAGCAAAGAAAAGCGCCGCGTTGTATAAATTGTATAGATTTCATGATAATTTTTTTAAGTTCCTCTGTGATAATCATCCTTATTCCTTATCAAGAATACTAGACTGATTAATGTGGTAATGGTGAGCAGGAATTTGAGAAAATGAAGGAAAAATTTCCGGATAACTTTAGGTTGGACTTTGCCGTTAGCAGAGAACAAACAAATGAGAAAGGTGAGAAAATGTACATCCAGACTCGGATGGCTCAATATGCTGAAGAACTATGGGAATTGCTCAAGAAAGACAACACCTATGTCTACATGTGCGGACTCAAGGGCATGGAAAAGGGAATTGATGATATAATGGGTTCATTGGCTGCTAAAGAAGGTAATTTCAGTACCCTATATTTCCATAGTAGCTGATGTAATTTACGCTTAAGTCGGTCGCCTCTATATAAGTGCACGCAAAACAAATAAGCATCTCCTATGCTTAAGTCATAAACACTAGGAGGAATAATATGAAAAGAAAAGCATTGTAGTATTAATTTTGCTCATCCCCTTTCTGGGTTAGGTGGTCATTTGCCACTACCCCGACTTTATACATGTTTACGAGTGGGTGAAATAGGTATGGTGCATAACACTAGAAATGGAGAGTGCACATAGTGAACTGTTAAAACGGGAGTGAGTAGTTTTGCTCAACAGTAACTCTTTGATTTTGCACATTCCAGGGCAATGGTGTCAATAAAAGCTTATGCAATAACGTGTTCTCGTTCTGCTTTTATAGGTATTGACTGGATAGAATACAAAAAGCAGTTGAAAAAGGCAGCGCAATGGAATGTGGAAGTCTACTAATGGATTCTACCTTTCTTGTATTGTACAATATCAGCCAGAAAATGTGATTTTACCTGTGCTGATGTAGATAGTCTACTTTCTTTTTTGTAACTTATTTTCTTTTTCCAATATTCTTCTTTCATGATCTAACAGTTGCACTGCTGACCCTATGGAATTTTTTGGAATGTGGATCATGAAAATATATAATAGTGAAACAAACTTTAATCTCATCAATGTGTAACTTGTTATGATCAGCATTTTTATCTCCAAATTATCAGCAACTCCAGACTTAACTGGAAAATTTTTGAATCTGTGAATTTTGGCAATCAAATAAAGTGATCTGTGGATAATTCATCTCAAGCTTTAGTGTAAATTTTCTTACCTGGAAGGGATGACATGGAGGTGTTTATAGTGAAGAGGAAAATTGTCATGAATAGGAATCATGGACTAGACACTGTCGATGCCAAAATAAGGTCACCTGGAAGGATGGAATTAGATTTATCGTATGTTGAAATTGGTTTTCATGAACACTAAGAGCCTTTGAAGACACTTGGATACTTAAATCAATGAAGATTTAGACAAGTTGTGACACAATATAATTGAATTCTATACTTGGAATTTGATGATGCGCGTATTATGACTTTTGGAGTTTTATAGTTCTGCATAGACTATAAAGATCGTGTTGTGTATAATTAACTTGAGCAATGTTACATGTACAAGGAAAACTTACAATGAGTTTTACAGAATGTCACATGGCAATATTTCATTGTATTTTGGACAAAAAAACATAGTTAAAAGAAGAATGCCATAAGACAACATTTCATTGGATTTTGGACAAAAAAACATAGTTAAAACAATCAATCAGGTGCTGTCATCTCAGAACCTATAAAACTCCATGTGCATTATCCTTGTGCAAGTATCATTTCTGAATAACTTTTTATCTCCTCTAAAGATGAGTTGTCCATCTTAGCAATTGTCTCTAAATTGTTCTTTTCTTAGAATTTGACTAATTGTTATGGGTTTAGTCTAACCTTTGCACTAGCTCCATGATAATAATTTCGATTCAGATTGAAGCTTTCATCTTAGTTAACACGACAAATTCAAGTTAGATTTAGCCACTAGTTGTCCTCTATTCTCAATTATTCATTTATACTATAATTGACAAATTGTCACACATAATTTAGTTTTTAATTACATTGCTTGTATTGCTCCTAGTGTCCTTTGTATGATAATTTACGGTAAGTGTTTATAAACCGTTAAAGTTAGAATTTGCCACGTGTACACATACATCGTTAACACCACTGTGTATTAAAGGTACATTTAATTCTATTGCCGTGCAAGCCTAACTAGAATATGAATTAAAGAAATGTTGAACCCTATTTTATATCTAATTGATTCACACCTTTAAATCTGTTTTCAATAATCGGATTTCTTGGTTTTATCATCCTATTTTTATAATGATTAAATCTTGTGTGGCTTTGGAGATTAACCCCCCATTATTACACAAAGGTATTAACAACATATAGATTAGGGATAGGTATTGAGTAGTCCAGTTCGAATATATCAAGAACCGAACTGATTCTCGTTGGAAATTATAAAAATAGAACCACTAGTTTTACAAGAAAAATGAACCATATTGAGCCAGAACTGACCGGTCTCAATTTTTCCCAGGGAACCATGACATGTATAAATTTTGTCATTGTTTCACTTTTATGCCATAAGTTTTAAACAATAGAACTCTTAGTTAATCTGAATACATATGCATTTATAAAGATTACAATTTTATTAATAAGTTATACAAAACCATTTTGGAATCGAATAAAAAATTGGCTCTGTAGCTAAAAAACCAACATCTGAACCAGAATCTTTCGATCCTAAGACCTAATCATCTAGTTCGATCTGATTTTGATTTGGGTCGTATGATTTTGAGTAAAAATGTCCGCCTCTAATACATATAAAATTCTTCTTTTTTGCATAAACACACAATTCAATAATTTCTTTCATAATTCAAGGATTAATAGTTATAAATTTTTATTTTTCCGATTAATTAATGCATATTTCTTATTAATTTAATCAATGATTAAAAATTATGATTTGTTAAAAGATAAGGATTCAATCATCCATTATGGAAGCAAATGGAGTACTAGAAAAATAAAAATCTTAGAGACGTAACAACTCCCTTTTTGAAGTTTGATGACTAAAGTACAATACTATTATTTTGCCAAAGACGTTTGGAAACAAAACAATTACCATTTTTTTTAAAGCTTAGCGCCATAGCCAAACATGCTCTAAATGTTCTTTGGAACAATGGGTGGTTTCCGTCATGCACGGTCCTCCATTGCTAAACAAAGGTATGGGAATTGGAAAGTTGAGCAAAATTTTCATTTGCACTACCTTCTATCCTTTTCGGCCAACCCATATGACAGTAGAAGCGGAAAATAGAAAATCTTACAGAAAGTTCGAGGGCGGAGTGGTTGGGTGGGGGAAGGTAGGCTACCATTTTCAGCTTCTTTACCATCCTGTTGTACCCTTGATCAACCTCCAATCATGATTCTTATCTGGGTAGCCTTTGAAATACCTTGATTTGATTTTGCTGTTTCTGGATTTATCTTTCTGTCTTTGAATTCTATTGAAGAATAATGGATGACTCTATACGTCTGGCCTGCCCCAGTGGGGAATTATTCAATCCGGTTCTCACAATGGGCACCCAGATTTCATGCCTTCTTGTGATCTCCCACTTTTTTCAGCTTTTGTTGAAGCCCTTAGGCCAACCGGGACCCGTCGCTCAAATTCTTGTAAGTATGCATAACCAATTGGTGAATATTCTATGGGATTTTCTTGAATGAATGCTATATGTATGTGGAGGAAAAAAAAAAAAAAACGATGAATGAATGGAGCATGCAAGATTATTCTAGGAATTTAATAAAGAGAAAATTGAGAAATTAAAAGAAAAGTGAAATATGTTATAATTTAACGTTGACGAGGTATACAGGATACAAAAAATCTAAATAATGTATTATCCTTTTTAAATTTCGTTTTTTTTTACTTTAATAATATCTGCCTTTTCAGCTAGCATTTCTTTCCTTATAATACCAGATAAATCTGAACTTATTGTATTTGCTCTGAAAATATGACACTGTTTGTATCCCTCTCACTTCTGTTATTTTGCTTTGGCTTTGTAACTCAGGCAGGATTCGTGCTAGGTCCCTCTGGGTTGTCACATATTGATAAAGTAAAAAAGTTCTTCTTTCAAAATTTTGCTATAGATTACTATGAAACCATGGCACTATATGCTAGAATCATTATCATGTTTCTGATTGGGCTTGAAATGGATTTTCCTTATATAAAGCGCAACTTGCGTGTTGCAAGCATTATTGCTGGAGGAAGCAGCTTTGTTTGCACAATCTTTGCCATAGCTGTTACCTCCTTTATATACGAAGAGACTGGAGCACATGGTTCTGCAGTCATGATGGCCTTAACAGTAGCCGTGATATTAGCTAACACAGC
Source organism: Fraxinus cuspidata (assembly GCA_903798385.1). NCBI lineage: Eukaryota > Viridiplantae > Streptophyta > Magnoliopsida > Lamiales > Oleaceae > Fraxinus > Fraxinus cuspidata. Next base: position 5,048 of record CAIGRP010073842.1, on the reverse strand, counting down.
ATCCCCTATTGTGGTTCGTTTGGCTTCTGAACTCAAGTTTGCAAGTTCAGATATTGGGCGGCTGGCCATATCTTCCTCATTGATTGGTGATGTCTATGCTGTATTTTTGTTGATCATAATTTCAAGAAACAAACATAAATATGACTTCTTCTTATGGATCATGTTGGGCATTGTCTATTTCCTTATTGTTGTAGCAGTAATAGTTCTCAATATATATGTAGCCAATTGGCTGAACCGGAGGAATAGGAATCAGAAATATCTCAAAAACACTGAAATATTTGGTCTTTTGGCAATTGTTATTGTTGCTGCTACAGCACTTGAAACTATGGGTTTCAGCAGCATAATAGCTTGTTTAATCATTGGATCAATGTTTCCTAGAGGAGGCAAAGCTGCTCGGACGCTCTTGATCAAACTCTCATACTCGGTTAACAACTTCATACTCCCAATCTACTTTGGCTACTCTGGATTCAGGGCAGATGTTACTTTTATATACAGTTTCCGTAACTTTGCCATAGTTGTCATAGTTATCTTGTTGAGCATTGGTGGAAAAATTACTGGCACACTTGCTGCTTGTGTTCACCTAAAGATTCCACTAAATGAGGGGGTTCTTCTTGCTTTCTTAATGAACTTGAAGGGCCATGTTGACTTGCTGACTTTGACCATTGGCTTAGAGAATAAAGTAAGTGCTTTTTTCTGATGTTGAGTGCTTATTATAGGGAAATGTACATCACAAGTTCTCTGCCAACATCTCATTTCATATGTTTTAATTTCAATTTTTTTTTCTTTCAACTTGAACAGAATGTAAACCAATAAATTTTTTTGAAAGTCATCTATAATCTCTTCACGTGACTATGTTGAAACTTTGATTCCCCTTATTACTGCAGGATCTAACATTTCACTTTCATGTTCAAGTTCAGCAAACTTTCCATGCATTAATATTAATATTTTTCTCAATTTAAAATCCTGAATTGATTCCTTATATTCTTCTCCTTCTTTGCATTGATTATCATATTATTAGATTACTTAAATTCTAGATGTGAAATGGTTGATGCAGGTCATGTCCAGCAACACATTCTATAATTTGATGTTGGCAGCAGTAGTAATCAATTCTTTGATTTGGGGGCCTCTAATAGCTTTCATGGTAAAAAGAGAAAGTGATATCCTTGGTTATAGGCATATAACTTTTGAATCACAAAATCCAGAGAGTGAGTTGCGACTAATAGCATGTGTGCATGGCCCACGATCTGTGGCAACCATGGTAGGACTGATTGCAGCATCTAAGGGGCCTGAAAATGTTTCTGTAAGTCCATATTTGATGCACCTTATCGAGCTCCCTGAGAAAAGGAAAACAAATTTAATGTATCATCAAAAAGAAGAAGACGAAATTAGTGATGATGATGATTATGGCGGTAATGATGTGGTGGAAATCAATGATGCAGTGGATATCTTTGGTGCTGAATCTGGACTGATGATTCATCAAGTCAAAGTCGTTTCTCCCTATGCAACCATGTATGCAGATGTATGTGACTATGCTAACGAGATAAGAGCTTCTATTATTATCCTCCCTTTCCACAAACACCAGAGAATTGATGGAAAGCTGGAAAGTGGCAAGGAGGGTATAAGGATTACTAATCAAAAAGTGCTTCGACATGCCTCATGTTCGGTTGCCATTCTCATTGACCGTGGACTCACAGCTGGTGGCTCCCGTGCATCTAGTTCTGAATCATTGCACCATGTTGCTACTTTATTTTTTGGTGGACCAGATGATCGTGAGGCATTGGGATTCAGTAGAAGACTTGGAATGCACCATCACATAAACCTCACAATTATTAGGTTCCTCCATACATCTGAAAGAAGGCAAACTATGGGGGTCAATATTGCCCAGAACAAAGAGGATGTTTTGATGGCAATATCAGATCACGAGACAGAAAGCAACATAGACAGTGCTGTCCTGACTGATTTCTACAATAGGTAGGGCAAGGCTTAACAAGAGTGTTTCCCTTTCATTTGCATCATTCCAACATTAGAAATGCTTCAAATTATAATCATTATTATTCTTATCAATATTCCATTAATTGTGAATTATAGGTATGTGACGACCGGTCAAGTGGGATACGTAGAGAAGCATGTGGAAAATGGTGCCGATACAGCATCTGCCCTGAGGGACATGGCGGACATGTATTCAATGTTTATTGTTGGAAAGGGTGGTCGAGATCACTCAATTTTAACAACAGGTATGAGTGATTGGGAAGAATGCCCTGAGCTAGGTAAGGTAGGGGATCTGTTAGCATCTTCAGACTATGATGTTAGTGGTTCAGTTTTAGTCATCCAACAACATAGATCTTCAAAGAGTGCCAATCATCAATAGAAACGATAGATGCTGATGAATGGTTTTCAGATGAATCCCTACCGTCTCATAAACCATACAATGGTCATCGACAAGCTTCAAAATATTGAGAAATTACAGTCGGTAAATCTCTGGGAAGATCATAAGCTAAGAACCGTGCACGTTTATTCAAGTTACAGTTGATCAATCTATTGGAACATGCCTCCCAACGGTCCTTACAATACATAGCAATGTATGTATATTCACCATGCAACGCAACCATTGTATGTAATGACTGACTTTCCATACTTTCTGAATTCGTAGAAGACGACATTTTCATTTTTCTTGTTTCTAATCTTTTATCTTCACTGGTAGAATAGAAGAAAAATCTGTGTAAAAGGACTAGCTTTATATTCTTGTGTATAGATTAGATTCTTTCTAGCTTTATAGAATGAAGATTAGTTGTAAGTTGTGACGAAACTAGAACTTATATATTGATTCTTTTCACAAGTAATTCCAATGAATTTTACGATTAAGAATTTTCAAATTGTATCTTTCATGTAAAATGTATCAGGTTAGAAGAAGAACAAGCGGCCTATGCTTCACATGTGAATCTCACCAAGGCCAGAAACAGAACTACATTACATATGGACCGTTGTGGGACCAGAAACTAAGGTCAGAAAATGTGACATAAAACTATATTTATTGGTTTCAAAAAAAGTGCGAAATTCCAAAGAGAAAAATGTAAAAATTTTTATCTCTGTATATTTCTCTTGGTTACTCTTTGTCGTCTTCCTTTTTTTTTTTTTTTTTCAATTTTACTCAAATATTATAATTTCAATTTTATCCATTGGCTATATTTGTCTCGCAGCAATATGCTTTAATTAAAATGATTACATGCAGTTACTTTAAGAGGAAGTAGCAACATTATAGATGCATTTCGAAGAGCTTGAAATTTTGAAATAATATAATTAAAAAATATTAAATTTATTTAATTATCATCAACCACTCGACTAAATCACATGATTTTTAAGTGAAATGATTTTTTTTTTCTTTTTCTCTTGCTCAAGTTCATTTGTTTACTTTGAGTTTGGATTGAATTGCAAGTACAGCCCAAGTTCAGTAACACAGTGTAGAGGGGTGATGACTTGGAAGTAAGCCCATTTGTGCTTTGTTTCGCATCCCATATTGTTAACATTCCACATCAAATGTAGTTTTGAGAATATAATGATTCTACCTCTATTGGGAAAATTCCCCTATATAAGTAACATGTGCAATGTTGACAGCCCATTTTTTCTGTACATATAGCATGACTCGAATAGAATATTATGACCAGTACCAATTTCGTTTAAAGAAAATGAAATATACTATGAGTTGTCATATGGTTGATATTGATCACCGAATTGAGATCTATTGTTCAATTTTGTTATCTAAATATTTATTAGTGCAATGAATTATTGACACGTTATCAATAATTAATATAACATCTCCCTCACTAACTTCATCAATAACCAGTCAACTTAATAACATGTCAATAATTCATTGAATGGACAGCAAAATTGCACAGTATATCTCATATCTTGATCACCTTGTAAGTTTTATTGATTATTAAATTATAATTTATTTTTCTTAGTTTCCTTATCAATACCATAATTATGGGGATAAGTTTATGTTATATCCTATAATCAATACCATAATTATGGCGATAGTTTCCATATCAATACCATAATTATGGGGAATGCAATTTAACCTTATTCTTATGAGGTAAAATAAAATAAAATAAAAATAAAAAATGTTACTCTCTTTCAAATTGTCGAAGACTCTTCGTCGCCAATCAACATTCTTCAAACCTTATTGACGATACCTATAAAAATGGGGTAGTTCGAATTGCTCCACCAAGGATCAAGAATTTATCTCCAACGCTTCAATAACCAGAAAACGCAGCCAGAACTGTCCCCCATTTTCTAGAGAGAGAAATATAGCTAGTGTTGGAATTAAGAAAATGAAAGCGATTAGTAACCTAAGGAAAATTCTTTGGGTATATCGACTATTTATTGGAGATGATCTTTATCGCATGCCCCGTTATTAGATTTAGGGCTGAACTATCTTTCTACAGTAGCATAACGATCATCACACATTTGTCGTGTTCATGGATGTTAGATTAGGTTGATCTATCTTAGTACAATAACACAAGGTCTTCAGACATTTGGGGAGTTTCCGAACATAAGATCTAGGGTTAACTTGTCCCAATATTGAGACAATAGGATCTATGGACCTTTGTTACATTCTTGGACCATCGAATATAAAAGGACGTGTGAATGGAATATGCGTGTATGACCCAAGCATGAAGTGGGATAGCTTAAAGATCAACGACCTTTGACTATGAGGATCAACCAACCATAATGTTGGTCATCGGCCAGCTTGAATGGCTAGTCAACGACCAATTTTATGCAGCTTATTGATTGGGGATAGACCCTTTGTGCCAAGGCACCCCACCCGACCACTAAGTCTACGTGGCCATGTAGGGTGCTACTAGATATTTCTCGTGAGAAAGTGTTGGAAATTGGTCAATAAATGTGTCAACTTTAAGTCCAATTTTGAGTGGGACCCGTACGTTGGTTTTAACGGGACCAAGCATATTCACGTTCTACTCCGCGAGATGATCAACGTGATATATTTATTTATTGAAAACCATTTAGAATTGAAATATTTAATGTCAAAG
>CAIGRP010073839.1:0-11793 GCA_903798385.1 Fraxinus cuspidata | reverse complement strand
TTCCATATTCTCGTGATTTCAACAAGTACACATGCTTCACTATTGAGTTAGTAGACACCGCACATTTTTGGGTTGTTTGGGATTTATGTTTTAGTGTGTCCAAACACAATGCTTTCCTTGGCACGTGTTGCATGCATACCTCTCTCCCTCCCCCCTTCCCTCCCCATAGGAGTAGGCCTACAACTAGGCTACGCACTGTGTTACCACATTGAACTATAAGGCCTATGATTTTTGTTAGACTTATATTTGTCAACGCTTTTGGCTAGTGGAACTAATTAAGAATTGTGTTGAGACCTACATTTTTGTTATTTTACATACTGGGTCGTACATATATATGTACTAACTGAAGAAGAAAGGACCTGCTTGCTGGACTTACTCTCATGTTGCTAATTTTTAGTTTTTCGAAATGTTGTTGTCCAAAGAAATTTGGTAATCTTAATTCTATTTCATTTATTTTTGGATATTTTCAAAAAAATAAAAATTGTAATCTTCAGATTTCATGCTAGTTTCTATTCAGTTTATATTTTTCTTTGTTGTAATAGCATTTACATGCTTGCAGCTACAACTACAATCTTTAATGGAGACCTTGAGTTCAACAGAACCTCACTACATCAGATGTGTGAAGCCAAATAATGTTCTCAAGCCTGCTATTTTTGAGAATCTTAACATTATGCAACAACTGCGTTGTGGTGTAAGTATTTGGGTGACTTATTTGAAATTTTCAAATCGATCGAATCAGAAGACCGTAAATTTATAGTCTCTATGTTTTTAAATTTATGACCATGTGTGATGAACACTTATCTTCATATTGCAGGGTGTTCTTGAAGCTATCAGAATCAGCTGTGCTGGATACCCGACTAGACGTGCATTTGATGAGTTTATTCTCCGATTTGGTGTTCTTGCTCCCGAAGTTTTGGATGGAAAGTAAGTTTATAAGTTTTTCTCTGTCATTTAAACCTCTAAGTTAATGTATGTATATCCGAGGTACATTTTTTCCATCCTCCTATGGCTTTGGCTTTCCTTTCATGGTTCTTGAATAAGCCATAAGTATTTTCTTCTTCAGTTTTGATGACAAGGTTGCCTGCCAGATGATTCTAGACAAAATGGGAATAAAGGGTTATCAGGTAAATTTACATCCAATCTCATTTGGTTATATGCTTAATCATGTCTCGTTATTTTCTAGCATTCAGTAGTTGCAGGATATTGGAGCTTAACTTAATAAACACTTCTATTTTTTTCCAAGACATATTTCCTTGCATTTATCAATTTATAATGCTATCTCGTAGTTTCAATGTATTCATTTAGATGGTTTGCTTGGGTTTGCAGTTAGGTAAGACAAAGGTCTTCCTACGAGCTGGTCAGATGGCTGAGCTAGATGCAAGGAGAGCAGAGGTTCTTGGAAATGCAGCCAGAACCATTCAAAGGCAAATCCGCACTCACATTGCTCGGAAGGAGTTCATCTCATTACGCCGAGCTTCCATTCAATTACAGTCGTGTTGGCGAGGTATCTCTCAATAATGGCTTCTTTACATATACTTTCCAGCTTATTTTTACTTCATCAACAATGATTAGTATAGATATTAAATAATAGGTATTTAAAATGCTATACAATAGGTGCTTACTTTCATGAAGAAGATTTAATTGTTGGTATAAGATTCACATGTTATGATGTATTATCATTAGATGGATAATAATGGAGGAAATAATCTTGGTATAAGCTCATTATCTAATCTGAGGCAACCTCATGTTGCATGAAGCTTCTAAATGCTTCCTCAGCTTGAATAATTGTTTCCATATTCTCACACTGACACACCACCCATGTTTTCTGTTCCCACAAAGGCATTTGAATCTTGTTTACAGAGCTCGTTAATGGACAATTTGACATGATGCTTTCTCAGCTTGTATAGATTATTCCATGTTTTCACACAGACACCCCCCTCCCCATGTAGTCATTTGAATCATGTTTACAGAACTCATTAATGGACAACTTGAGAGGTCAATGCTTGCTGACTAGAAATTTTCTTTGCTGCCTAACTTGTATGAGATTTTGTTGACTGGTTTGGTCCAGAAATTCTTGCTGCAAAGTTAACTCCTCCTCTATTGTCTTTTAGCTATATCGGCTGGCAGAGTTTATGAGCAATTGCGACGTGAAGCTGCAGCTCTGAAGATTCAGAAGAACTTCAGATGTTACATTGCTCGGAAATCCTACTTAGCATTGCAGGATTCTGCTCTCACTGTGCAGACTGGCATGAGAGCAATGATTGCTCGCAATGAATTCAGATTCAGGAAACATACCAAGGCTGCAATTAAAATTCAGGTCTGCTTGTTATTGCACTGATAAATGTCTTAAAATGGTTTCATGGACCTGGAGCATATAAGAAAAAATGATCTCAAAACTGATCTTGATACTCCATCTTTTACTCGCTTGCAGGCACACTTGCGCGGTCACAACAAATTTTCTTATTACAAAAGTCTTCAGAGGGCTGCTCTTATCACGCAATGTGGTTGGAGGCGACGGGTTGCTCGGAAAGAGCTTCGAAATCTCAAAATGGTTTTAACTCTATCCTTGATATGGTTTTATCTTCAAGGAAATATTCGTATAATGTGGTTAAATAATCATACATGTAAATACCCAGGCTGCAAGAGAAACAGGTGCCCTCAAAGAAGCAAAAGACAAGCTAGAAAAGAAAGTAGAAGAGCTTACATGGCGCTTGCAGTTTGAGAAGCGATTGAGGGTAAATTTTGAAAATTATGTCTGATTCATTGTACCTAACGTACTGGAACTGACTGGCCAACCAATCCTCCCTGATTTGGTTGTCAAATGCAGACTGAGTTGGAAGAAACAAAAGCGCAAGAAATTGCAAAATTACAGGAGGCATTGCAGTCAATGCAAACACAAGTAGAAGAAGCAAATGCCAGAGTAATAAAAGAACGAGAGGCAACACGGAAAGCAATTGAAGAAGCTCCCCCACTCATTAAAGAGACCCCAGTTGTGGTCCAAGACACTGCAAAGATTGATGCATTAACAGATGATTTAGAGAGTTTGAACGTAAGAACTTTACATTGGACGAAAGTAATTGATTGACTGCAGAATACAGACATAAATTTATCCAGTTGACTAAATAGCCCATTAAAATGGCTAGTGTCTGCCAATTCCGGTGAATAGACGTTATAAAATATTTTAGATGAACTCAATGAGACTCTAGAAATTTGCCTTTCCTTCTTAAAGTAATTTCATGTTGAAATGCTGCTCTACATTACAAGTACATAAAGAATGACACGCACACTCACTTGTATAATAATATTCTATAAATTGAACAGGCTTTGCTGCTATCAGAGAAACAGGCTGCAGAAGAGGCTAGAAAGGTTTCTGTAGATGCTGACGCTAGAAATGTGGATCTGGTTAAAAAACTTGAAGAAGCAGAGGGAAAAGTGGATCAGCTTCAAGATTCTGTACAGAGGTGTGTAGACAAAATATTAAAGACCGAAATGTATAGCAATCATTTCGTAATTGACAATGCCTGTAAACATACCTTTGGGCATATGAAATTATTAGCTCATATCTGTGTTCTTGAGTTTCTTATCTTATTATTTAAACATAAAATAGATAATTCATCCATGGAAAGCACAGGCTAGCAGCAAGTATTCATCTTTGTCATGGTTCATCGATTTGTGCTTGATCTCTACAATCTCTGATTTGCACTGTGAAGCTCTCGATTTTTAACTATTCCTGTAGATGACCCGTTTCTTCATCTAAGCAGATTTTGTGCTAATGTAGCGAGTGGCATTTTACTTTGAGAAACCCCCTTCCTCAGCTGGCAATTCACATTTATCTCATGCTCTACTTGCTTCCGAGCACTTTATTAGAATGGTTTATCCTCTTATCTCAGGCTTGAAGAGAAGCTATCTAACATGGAATCGGAAAATCAAGTACTTCGTCAACAAGCTCTGACCATGTCACCTACAGGAAAAGCTATAACTGCACGTCCAAGGACGACTATTATTCAAGTAATGCTGATACATTTTGTTTATTTTCCATTTGATTACTTAATGGCTGAAATGTTCTTACTTTTTCCTGGTGGCATTACAGAGAACTCCTGATAATGGAAATATTCATAATGGAGAAACTAAGGTTACTCATGTAAGAACATGTTAATTTGCTAAGGGACATGAGATGAACTGGTGCATGTATGTGACTGTATATAACTTGGGAACTTTGTGCTTATTTTATATTGCTTGTTGTAGGATATGGTTCTTGCTGTGGCAAATCAGAAGGATCCAGAATCCGAAGAAAAACCACAGAGGTCTCTTAATGACAAACAGCAAGTATGTGGTTGCCGTGACATTTATAGGAAATCGTATCTATGATACAAACTCAATTTGTATTCAATTTTTTCCAAAATTTCCGTTATTGATGTGTCTGCTTTGATGTACTGTTACTCACAGGAAAACCAGGACCTTCTGATCAAGTGTATTTCACAAGATTTGGGATTTTCTGGGGGTAAGCCAATTGCAGCTTGTGTTATTTACAAATGTCTTCTTCACTGGAGGTCTTTTGAGGTTGAAAGGACTACGGTATTTGACCGAGTAATTCAAACTGTAGCATCAGCTATTGAGGTAAAGTAAATAGTAGAAATTACTCCTTTTTTGTTTAATAGCTGTTTCTTTGACCGGTTGAATGATTCAGACATTTTGGGCGATGGATTCGTCTCCAAACGCTTATTTCTGTAGCATCCAATGAAAGTTGCTAATTTTCCAAAATTTCTGTTGTAGGTTCCGGATAATAATGATGTATTAGCCTACTGGTTATGTAATACATCTACATTGTTGATGCTACTTCAACACACACTTAGAGCAAGTGGGACAGCTAGCTTGACTCCCCAACGGCGGAGGTCTTCATCAGCTTCTCTTTTTGGCAGGATGTCACAAGTATGGACTTAATGGTTAACTTTCATTAGCCTGCTTTCTCACCTGTTGCGCATTTTATTTCTTATGCCTCTCTCTTATTTCCCACATTAACTTTTCTAGGGACTACGAGCTTCTCCACAGAGTGCTGGAATCTCGTTTCTGAATAATCGGGTGCTTAGTAGACTCGATGACTTGCGACAAGTAGAGGCCAAGTATCCTGCTTTGTTATTCAAGCAGCAGCTTACTGCTTTCCTGGAGAAAATATATGGGATGATAAGAGACAGTCTAAAGAAAGAGATTTCCCCCTTGCTTGGGTTGTGCATCCAGGTACATGCTGCGTTATATAATTTTATGTGCTGGCTTAAGGTAGTAAATGTTATTAGCTTTTGTGAAAAAATCTCAAGTCAGATTCAGTCTCCTATATGATTTTTGGTGATACTATCTTATACTTCGATTTCATTCCCTTTTCATTTTTTATTGGATGATACTAAAAGCACTAATACTAATGGAGAGGTCGGACAACTTCATGCACTACTGGTTAATTGGCTAACTACCTACTCGTTCAATGCAGGCGCCTAGAACATCGCGTGCAGGTTTAGTTAAAGGGCGTTCTCAAGCTAATGCTGGTGCTCAACAAGCCTTAATTGCTCATTGGCAGAAAATTGTAAAAAGCTTAAATAATTACTTGAAGATAATGAAAACAAACTATGTAAGCTCCAAGTTTTAACTCAATTGGCAAAGCCACTATTCATTCCTTCTTTCTTTGATTATTTGTTTTAAGTTCCTTACCATTGTGTCCTTGTAGGTTCCACCCTTCCTAGTCCGCAAGGTTTTCACTCAAATATTCTCATTTATCAATGTGCAACTTTTCAACAGGCAAGTCCATCTTATGTCAAAACTGTATCTGCCATATCTTGATGATGTTCTGGGTTCACTAGAATTCCACATCCTTCAAAATATTTATCTTTTTGTTCGAAACTTTTTAGTCTGCTTTTGCGACGCGAGTGTTGCTCATTCAGTAATGGTGAGTATGTGAAAGCTGGGTTGGCTGAATTAGAGCAATGGTGTTGTTTTGCGACTGAGGAGGTAAGCTTCACCCAATATTATTATCAACATGTTTGGCTAAGCTTAAAAGTTGCTTAAAAGCCAAACATCCTCTTTGCACTCACCATCATCAAAGTATAATATCTAAACTTCATCTTTTGTTGTTCAGTATGTGGGATCAGCTTGGGATGAATTGAAGCATATCAGACAGGCTGTTGGGTTTCTCGTAAGAATCAGATTCAACTTTGTTTCTACTTAAACTGATAGCTGCTCATTGTTCACACGGATCACTACCTAAAATATTTTTTAAATTCTTTACGTTTCAGGTTATACATCAAAAGCCTAAGAAGACCTTGAACGAAATCACAAATGATAGCATACAACAATTATACAGGATTAGTACTATGTACTGGGACGATAAATATGGCACCCATAGTGTTTCTTCAGATGTAAGATGGTTCTTTCACTTGTGTTTTCTGTTGACGTGTCAACTTAGTTCTCTTTGTGGATATATTTAATTTTCTCAATGTATTCTCACTCAGTTGTTGATTTCCATTTCACTTATCTTTTTTCCCCGGTATGCAGGTCATTTCAAAAATGAGAACTATGATGACAGATGACTCGAACAATGGAGTGAGCAGTTCATTTTTGTTAGACGACGACTCAAGGTAATTTTATGATGACATGAAGCGATTGTGACATTAACTGTTGCAGTTTTATGCCTATTTAAATGCGTCATTCCCCTTGGGTACCATATCCAAACAACCTACCATAATTTTTATCCTTAATAGTCTTTTTAAATAAACATATACATGATAACAAGCATAATTGCTACATTCTTTAAAAGTATCGTGGTATCAAATATTTTTGCTGTCAAACACACTGCAGTATCCCGTTTTCTGTGGATGACCTCTCCAAGTCAATGCAACAAGTAGATGTTGCTGATGTGGAGCCTCCCCCATTAATCCGCGATAATTCAGGCTTTGTATTTTTACACCAACGCCCAGAATGAGGTCGTGGCATTTGGTTATGTCCTGTCATTGCCGATGATCTACATATCAAGCACACGCAGATAGTTGTGAATACAATTCCATTGCTGTCGCATCATTTCTATGTATATTTTGGTTGATTTGCCTTTTATTTTTTTCCGGGCCTTTTCAACACGAGGCGTGATCGAAAGGCCTTAGGGGTCGTCCTATGCATGATGATTTTGAAAGTATAGGAACATGTATTGATTGGCTTACAACGGTTGTTTGCCAGGTTTTTGGGTGTAAATTGGTAGGAATTTCAGTGTTTTAGGTTCTTTATTTGTTACAGAATGACAGAAAATGCATTTGAAGGTGGTGGTGTATTCTTTTGATACACATTTAATGTGTCGACAAGATAAGGTTCTTGTAAACGACTAGTCATTTGTTTCTTTTATTATCTTAATGTAATGGACAAAATTATTATTATTATTTTGTTCTTTATTATTTCCTATAAACAGGAATTTAGAACAAAATGAGCATCTCTTTGAAATTGTATGGTTCAGATATATATATTTTTTTACATTACCATTAGATGTAGACCACTGTTTTTTCTTAATGACCTAAATATTTCTATTGTTGCTTTTTGTTTTTCCTTGAAATTTATTCCTTTCAACAGGTGAAAAGTTTTGGATTTGTCTCGAGTTGAAAAGCTTGAGTTACTTTTACAGAAAGAACAAAAACTCTAGTTCAGTGAAACTTGAATAATATTACCTCGTGAATGTAGACGTTTTATCTTTCTTTTCATTTACCCTTTTCCATCAATGACGGCATGCCGGTGAGGACCATGGAACAATATTAAGCCCTTGTTTGGGCTTCATTAATTTGATAATACATTTTTCTCTTTTTTTCAATTATACAGTTTTCAATAAAATAATATTATGCTAATGTTTGGTGGTCATTTCTTTGGAAAAATATTGTTTCAAATAGTGAATTTTTGGAGAGTGTGATTAAAAAGTAGACAAAAATTTTGGATTTACGCGTAGAATATTTTATTAAAGGTTGAACCCCAACCTTGAGGGTTCTCCACCGTCCCGCTCCTAGAGCATTGTGGAAGAAGTTAATTGTGGGATGTGCCTCATCAGATCGGGGTACAAAAGTTGTCATACTGGTGTCCACAAATAGTCCAATTTTATACCTTATAAGAGTTAAGAATCGAATTCTCACACTGCGGCTGCCAATTCAGCAGATACTACTCTTGTCCTTTGCACCACTGAGTTATGCCATGGGGGGCGCGTAGAATATTTTATTGTGTGAATGTGTTACTGAAAATGAGTAAATAGATAAAAGAGTTGAAAAAAATGAAACGTAAACCCAATTTTTTTATTAATTACACATTTTTCAAAAAATTACTATTACAAAATACATTTTTCTGAAAAATCAAATTATAATGGATCCCAAAGAGGAGCTACAAAAATAAACTAAGCTACAATCAAGTTTTACCCAATGCTGCGCACTTACATTTACATGTTTCTTGTAGTCCAAAGCATTTCAAACAATCAACTTGCAATAGGGGTCAAGCTTTTCTTGAATGAATAACGTCGTGTACCACTAGTATTTTAAACAGTATTCTAAAAAATGACGCTTAGGCAAATGCAAAACTCTCCGCCTCGCTTTTTTATTATTTGATTTTTTTTGGCACCTAGCCTGCTTTTTTTATGCTTTAATTATTAAATAAATTTTAGATTAATTTAAAATTTTAAAATAATATAAGAAAACCTTTTTTTATACCTACTCACCTAGCCCGAAACTTGTCCTTCATCCCTTGCCACGCTTTTAAAAAAAAACATGATCTGTACTTTCTTTTATATGTCAATACTCATCCCTTTTCACACATTATCCTACTATGTTGTACTGTTCTCCACAATGATAATTGTAAGAGACTAGTCGAAAGTCAAAATGATCCACGGTTAAGTTATTTTCCATAAATGGCCAAAAAATTGTAGCAGTAGAAGCTACTAAATAATCATCATAATATCAGTCTCCTCTAAATGATGGGGACTAGTAGGGAAATTTCAATTCATTTGACCTTTTGATACAATCAAATAGAAAGGCCCAATGTCGTTATATTCTAAGAGTCCAAACTTTACCTATTTGGTGGCCTTTAATTTGAAGAAACTATATTTTGAATAGTATTTTTTAAAGAATGTGTAATTAAAAAAGTAAAGAAAAGTTTTGAATTTACGTGTATAATATTTTATTATGTGAATGTGTAGTTGAAAATGCATATCAGAAATAAATTAAAGTGAATTAAAGCCACCAAACATGGGCTAAGTGGTTAAATAAATCCTCCTCTATCATCGAGGGCTCCTTCTCTCCCCCCTTCTTAAAACTCGCACGAATGCCTTGGATTTAGTACTTATCAAGTCTTTCAAAATTCAGTTCCAATTCTAAAACACGACAAAAGAAAGCATGTTTCACAATTCATCACTCCTAGTTTACAAAGTAGGCCACATCTAAAGAGATTGCATGTAGAAAAAAAAAATCTTTAGAACAAAGAAAATAAATCAGCCTAAGCTCTCAAGGACAAACATCGGGAAAAAAAAAAGTTTTACAATACTTTTTATTTGTGCACACCTGTTAAGATTCGAGTACTGCAGATGAATTATTTGTTTTCATTGAGTTCTCGAGTGCTGATTGATTTTGCATATTCTCAATAGGGTGCATCTCAGTTTTCTTCTTTTCCTTGAGAATGACTTGCCGCGGCATTACTTCGAGCAGGAAGTTTCCTCCGTTCCACACAGATGCAGAAACTTTGAGTATTTGGAAAACAACGTGCAATTTGTAAGACAAGAATATGGGGACCGTAAGTGCCATGGTTGCCACTGTGAATATAGCTTGTAGCACGATATACATAAACAACCGATTTTGATCCCCAAGCAAACCACTTAAACGCCACCATAAGTTATTTGCTTTTTGTGCCTTCTTCGACAATTCCCTATCACATATAAGTAAGTTTAAAATAAATAATTCTTTTATTGATCAAAATTGGAAATGAGTTACATATGATGACATTAAGGTAAGAGTTATTTTCAAAATAAATAACATTTTCTACTCAAACACAATAAGTAACATTTTCTACTTAGAAGCAAGAAAAAAGTAACTTGTCCATATATGTGTGGAAACAAAAGTTGCCAAAATGTAAATTTGCTAATTTTTTAGCTTAGCCAAAATGCTTTTCAGGGTTCCAATTCTATGGAGTAGCGAATATTGTAACATTTAACCAGAAGAAAGAGAGAGAGTAATTATGCGGTAAGGAAGGAAGGTGATTACCTGTAAGAAGTCATGACTTCAGGATCTCTTAGTAGTCTTTGTCGACGTAGGACATCTACAATGAGAAAATAAAGAACCTGCCAAATACTGTAAGCAAATAAAGGAACGAAAAACAGCCACGTCCAGAGATAAGATTTGCTCTCTACATAAGGCCATGAAGCTCTCTGTGCAGTTCCTTCGGGATGCATGGCTTCCAAAAAAACAGGGTCCCACCATCTAATTGTGAAATAAACCAATCCTGAAAATCACAAATGCTGAATCAGCTGCAAGATGCTTAATTCACAACTGACTTACAAAATCTATGCAATATATGTTCGATAAAGTCATTTCTACAAATTCAATGTACTCTACAGATAAGAGGAGCCTATAGAGCTGTAGTCAAATAAGAAACTAAAAAGATTTTTATTGAAATTGTTAATTTTGAAATTTTCCAAAAATACAAGTAGGTTCTTCTCTCTATCGGGATAACAGGCCGTTATGCTCCTTACTAAACTTGTTGATTAGATGAAATAAAACCAAACCAAGGTATAACTTTTCAGTCGGAGGTTGAATCAATGATCACAAGATGGCCTCTGCCAAAAATTAGAATACATTCTAGGAAAATCAAAATTTCGTTGAAGAGAAGCAAATGAAAGTACAATGCTTAGGTTATACACGGAAAAATTTAGGAAACTGCACGGCACACAGTGCTTTGTATTTGCAATAGAGTGATTTTGTGGCAGTGCAAATGACATTAGTACTCATGTGTAACATAGACTCTAGCATCAGCCTATTTTTATGAAAATAATAAGTATGATAGAATTCTAATAATCCTTAATTTCTAGTAAGAGATGGGGATGGCAAAAACAATCCGTTCAACCCGATACTCGGGGTCCCATCCAAATGGGAAAGGGATTACCTACCTAACCGGGCAAGAGGGCGAGGTCATTGCCTCGAAGTGGGTACGGGAAAAATAGTCCCCGCCCCGCTATCCATCCAGTTTAAAGTTAATTTCAAATTTAAATTTTTAATCAAACAAGAAATAAAAGGTTTATTATCATTTTTAAAGGAAATATAAGTTGTTCTTAACAAATTGAAATAAAAAATAAAAAAGTACTAACTAAAGACATAAAAATAAAATAAATAAAAAAATAAACGGGGCAATAAACATGGTACCTACTCCGCTTTGCCCCGTCCCCGAAATTGGCCCATACCAGACGGGACAGAGCGACAAGAATACCTGACGGGATGGGTATGAAAATGGCCAACCCATCTTATACCTGTTACGTAGCTATCCCTAGTGACATATATGAGACTACTAAATATGCATAGACCTTTCAATCAAATTTATAACCAATTTTTTTTAATGTGCCACCAAAAATGACAAATCTTTAGATGCCATTTCACCACCTAAAGTCATCTGCATCTGAAAACCTTCACATCTTTATTAATATCAGAGGAAAAGTGCACAAGAAAATCGAGCAGAATCAATATTCAACGATAGGTGCAAATGTACAAATATATAAATTGGGAATAAATCAAGAAGTTAAAAAAAAAAAAAAAA
>CAIGRP010073830.1:0-23043 GCA_903798385.1 Fraxinus cuspidata | reverse complement strand
ACAACTAGAAACTTAACGTCTATAAACTTTGACATCATTAGGCTCTTGTTGGAACACAAGATAGCTATTGCCATAGATAAACTAAAGTGGTCTTTTAAATCAATCCAAAATATATAGCCTAGTGACAATATTTGCAATCATATTCAATGATCAGAATCAAAAATCAAATGATCTCCAATTTGTCTGATTTTCATGAATGTGATCATGTAATCCTTAGTTATTTGTAAATACCAAATAACCTAAATGCTACTTTCTAAATTTCCATCATAGAGTTCATTAAATATTTGCTTAGCATTTCAACAATGAATGCTATATCAGGATGTGTGCAAATGTAAGTATCTATTAAATTCTCAACTACTGAAGCACTTTTCTGTATTTTTCTTTATTTAAATTTATCATTGGGGCATTAATTGAGACTAAACTTGTCTCCCTTAGCAATTGGAGTCTAACTTGGTTTACATATCTGCATCTCTAATCTCTTAAGAACCTTTGCGATATAACTCTTTTGAGATAATAAAATTTACACCGAGAATGATCCTTGTGTATTTATCTACTTAATACAAAAAGAGGTGTCATCAAGATTTTCATTTCACAATTCCATAACAGAAATATCTTGGTATTGTGCAATAAGATAATATCATTGCAGGCAAGCATTAAATCATCGACATACAATACCAGAAAATATGCATACTCCCACTGAACTAGTGATATACACAATCATTAACTAAATTCATCTCAAAATCAACTAATATAATTATTTGATGAAATTTGTGATACCATAATGGGCAACCAGCTTAAGCCCATAGATAAATTTCTTTAATTTGTAAATCATCTGACGTAATTAAGATCAAAATGTATCACAAATACCATAATTGTCCTAAAAGAGTATTTCATAGAAACTGGAGAAAAAAATCTCTTTGAAGTTAATGCCTTCTTTTTGAGTAAAGTCATTTGCAACAAGACAAATCTCATATCTCTCCACATCACCCTCAAATTCCTCTTGGTTTTAAATATCCAATTACTACCAATGAGTTTCGCTTCTTTAGACGATATGATGAGTTCTCAAACGCCATTGTTACTTATAAACTCTATCTCTTTATGCATGACATCAATTCGCTCTTTAAAATTATTCCTTTGCATAGCTTGATGAAAGTTGATTGATAAATTCTTCTTTCATCAATTCATACCATCCTTATTTTCTTGGAAAAAGACCACAAACTCATCCGAAATTGTCTTTCTCATTTTTATAGTGAATTTCCTTAATGACATTTGTTCTTGAGGTTGTTGAGTTTATTTTTTCAGGAACAATCTCTTGATTATGTGTAGAAAATTTTATAATAATGTATTGATCCGAAATTGCTTATTGAATAAGATCTAGAGCAAGAATTTGTCCCTGATCCCGATCATTATCAATTGCAACAAAAGAAATATATACATATTCTTCTTCCAAGACAAAATCCGTAACTTTATAATATTATCTCCCTTGCAAACTTTACATCCTCAAGGAATCAGATATTTTCCATTTCGAAAATTGACCTAATAGTGAGATCTATTAAAAAATTTGTAACCCCTTAACAATTGCTTTAGTCGGAATTTTGTTAAGAATTTAAGCTACAGTCTTTAGTGCTTTTACCTAGAGAGATTCTGATGTACTGTGAGACAATTCTACATTCCTCTTAGGAACTTAACAAAAGGCCCTGAATATTGTTCTTCTGATCCATCATATCTGTCATAGTATTCACTAATATGGTAACATCTGATTGTTGAATTCTTTTATAGAGTTATTTTTCAACATCAGCTTTGTATGCTTTGAACATATCCAGTATTTGGTATTTCTCATAGATGAGATATGGGTAGTCGTAGTGAGAAATATTAGTCCATGAATATACGAAATTACTGTTGACCATTCCAAGAAGCCAAAGTGAATGACCCACAGATATCTGTTTGAATTAGTTCTAACGTCCGAAGTTCTATTGAGACCTAATCTCCTTATATTTGTTTGTTTTTCCTTGATATAATTAACATAGACACTTAAGTCTAAAAAATTAAGGGAATTAAGAATTTCTTCTGACACAAGATTTTTCATTCCCTTTTAAGAGATGTTACCTAATCACTTGTGCCATAACGAAACAAAATTCTCATTGGTTAATTTATGTTTAATACTCTGTGAATTCACATGAAATACTTCTTTATAAGAGACAACAATATCAAGCAAATATATGTTATTGTAAATAAAGAATTGGCATCCACAATATTTGAATTAAAATAAAGATCAAACTGACTATTACCAATTGAACCAGAGTAACCAAATTTGTTCAATATAAAAATAGAAACCAAATTTTGTCTAAAAGACGATACCGCAAGTGTCCATTTAAATTCAAATAATAATATTCAATTTTTAATGATAACCTAAAGTTCCTATCGCCTCAACCTTAGTTGATTTGCCATAATTTTACATAGATGAATCTTTCAGCATCAATTGGCCTTAACAATTTAGGCAATCCCGCATAGATACACTTTTGTGAGTAGTTGTACCGAAATTTATCCACCAAGTGTGTCTAGGTATTGATATTAAATTAACATTAAAATAAACCAAGTGAGAAATGTACTTTTCTTTACACTCCAAACGTGGTATTTGGTATAATATCTCTTCATATATCCTAGATTTTCTCAAAAGTAACAACCAAATTTATCCTTTTCAAGCTTTCGTTGTTTATTTGAATCGAACCGAACGTAGCTTTCTAATTCTTTATACCTTGTCATTGAAGGTATTTGTCAAGTGAGTAATATCAGTTTTATTTTGCTTTACACTTTCTTTTTTTTACATACAATATGAAATGAGCTCATTAAGAGTCCACTTTACCTTTTAACAGTTATAAATGACCTTAAATTAGCCGAATTGTGCAAGAATAAAATCAAAATTAAATGCACGAGTAAGTCATTAGATAGCTCAACCTTTAGCGTTTTTAGTTTTGAAGTAAGACGAGACATCTCTATGATGTACTCCATTATATTTTCTTTACCCTTATACGTTAGTGAAACTAAGTTCACTAAAAGCGTGTTAGTGCCTTATTGCTTTTTGCAAAGCGTTTATTTTTCAATTTCATCAAGAAACTTCTTGGCAGTAGTTACATTATCGGACACAACGTCCCTGAATGTTGTTGGAATTTCACGTTTCATGTTCATAAGACTTATGCGTTTTAAACAATCACACTTATCTGAGTCCCATTTTTAATTAGTGAAACTCTTATACATAAGTGTAGTGGATTTTTCAATCCTTAATGCTAGGTCTAAATCTATATTGCCAAGAACGATATAAACGTTCTCTTTCCAGCCCTTAAACTTTGGTTCTAACAAAAGAAATAATTTGATGTTAGCAGATATTGCAGAAGTTGATGGATTAATTGAATAGAGAACTTAAACCTAATTAATATGTTCACATAAGAATCTGTATTGAACAATCAATTTCAAAAAATAGTGAATCCTATCATAAGAGAACGAGCACAACATTGATATTTAGTCTTTGGACAGAAATACCAACTTGTAAATGACACTCTTGGTGTACTAATCGAATATTGACAATAAATCCAATAAAATATCAATTCTATCTTTGGATCGACTCAATGTTTACATAATGAAAAACTTTATAATTGTTACATATTTATCACCACATGTGAGTAAATAACTCGGCCAAATATTAACCTTCTTTTTGGCCGGTCAATAATCCCATGAATTACGTACACACAACCTTCATAACATTTTAAATAAATTAATTTAGGCAAGAGAGGTTACTTTTCCTTCAATTAATCTATTTTGGAAAATTACTAATCCAAAAAATTTTTTAAATACCAAGATTTAATTTGATTGTTCCTTAACCCTTATTATTATTATTATTATTTTTAAATATGAACAGTGAAACAGCGCCGCAGTGCCCTCCGCACTTAACCGTTTCCAAAAAATGGGATTGTTTTCCTTTGTGATAGTAGATAAGAAGCAAAATTATTGGACTTGAATCACCATCCAAAAAGAAGGCCCAAAGTAATTAAAATAGTAATAACTCTCTGTTGATAAACCAAACTAACGCATTTGTGAAGCACATCTCTCGTTCCAAAATTCTCTTAAATATATCATATTTAATTGAACTACGCATCAAAACAACAAGGATAATATACGATCATTCATGAGATGCAAGTTAAATTCAGCATTAAATTAACCAACATAGTGTGCTGAGAATTGTTAAAAGATTACCTCTAATCGAAGAGCCATCTAATAAATATACTTCCATTCCCTCCAGTACCGCTCATCAAAGTGCTTTCGGAAACTAATGGAGCGTGCTGCGGGAGAGACAGCAATTAATTCTTTGTATATAAAATTAAAATTGAAACTCCATCCCCTTCTTTCTTCTCATAAAATAAATTGCTATCATATTATGATTTTTTTTTTCATGCAGAAACTTTAGCCAAAATTAACAAAACTTGATCCAGAAGAAAAATCCCAAAAATTCTTAATTTCGAATTTTAGAACTAAAATTCGCATCCTAAAATTTTAAAACACAATTTATGAATTTCAACCCAAAAATTCTTTCTTTATTCTCAATGGTTTAACATGGAGTTGGCTTTGATACCATTTGTTAATACTTTATGAAATTTTAAACTTTATAAAACTGGAAAATCTAATTACTTAATTGCCAAGATATACTCCATGTCAAATTATCAAAAAAATTAAAAATGTGAAACATACCTTATTTCTTTGGGAATGTTTCTTTTATACCAAATTTTAATTCTGGATCTTAAAAGAGATTATTGGCTCTTTTGGTTCTTGATTTTGATTCTGGCTTCTTGCTCCATAATCTTGATTGTCTTGTTATTCAATTTAATTGCTTTAATCTTTCTTCTTGATTTTTTTTATTGTAATTATTGATTCTTGATTGTAGGTTTTGGATATTCCTATTTAATATGATTTCTCTTGTATTCTTGTGTTAATGGGATTACATAAAGAATGAGAATTACACATGAATTGGAGATTATAACCCTATATATAGTTTTCATATGTATTTGGTCCATCGCCAAATACAACCCTAATAAATCCGATCTCTACTCACACTTTACTTAGATGTCCTAAACCCAACAATTTAATTCTTTATTAATTCACTTTAATTGGGCTTAACTTTGAGATAACCTTACACAATTAGTTACATATGTAGGCCCACATGACAAAATAATAATCCTAACAGTTTTGTCGCCGTATATGATTTGAATTCAACCGGTGACAATTTGATAGACAGATTTAGAAAAATTGTGGAATATAATTCCAACAAGTCATGGTGGAGTCCAAAAGGTGAATCCCCGTGTATGTGTGGGGATGGGGTGGTGTGGAGAAGATGAATTTTTTTATTTTGATTTAATTATTTAATTGTAGAAATATAAATTAAACAGTTTACCCTTTATTTATATTGTTTATTTGAGTCAAAATTGAAATTTCCCAATTGACTAACGGAAGTTTGGACGAAATCCATGTTTTGGACCTTCTCTTTAGCTAAGTACAAAGGTTTGGGACTGTGATCATCAAAATGAAAGGTGAACATGTACTCTGCAGCAAAATGAAATGTTTGGGACCGGTACTGCAATTTTACCATTTCCTTAGTTAAATCATGTCCTAATTTTATTGTATTAGGAGTTTATGGAGTTGTAATTAAAGTCAAAATATGATTTATTGACTCCAATTTATAGAAAAAATAGTTTGGAGTTGATAGAGTCCTTGGAGGAGTCAAAGATGTCCAAAAAGATCAAATATGATCAATGGGATACAATTAGAAGTTAAAGGAGTGTAAAAGTATTGCACAAGTTTTACTCCAAATTCTCAGCTCCAAGTTAACTACACATTTTTCACATAAAAAAACATTGGAATTTGAAAAATGGTGCTTCTAGAAAAATTGTAGTCCTTTGAGTTAACTTTTTCGACAAACTTTTAATCACCTCAATTGGATATCAGGAAAGGACATTATGACAAAAATACTGATCGATGATCAGGAACTACTAGTTTAAGCTGACCTAGGCACTCAAGCGGCGGATCGTAATTCAGTTTTCTGAGTTCACATAAAACACTTATTTTTAAATCCCTTTTCATCCCAAACTCCTCCATTGTAAATGTACGGCCTCATGAATGCCCCAACGTGTGTTTAATCATCATATTATTTTAGAGATCTCATTACTAAAGATCAAACACTCATTCTTGATTTCTTAATTCAACCCAAGTTCCATTGAGTCATAAATTCATCCTAAACATTCTTTGTTATAGTTTGAGTCTTGAATTAAGTCAAGCGAACGTACTTTGAAGATCAAATACATATTCCAATATTCTCTTACCTCAGCCTTATATCAAAACATGAAAAGGATCAAACACCAAAACAAAAAAACTTTACCTTCTTTAATAAGCCTTCAGAGTTATGGAGTTTTGGCAAGAGGCGCTTGGGGTTCCAGTACTCAAGGACAAGATTCATTCTTGTAGATCCATTCTGAGTAAAAAGTAACTTAGAGTTTTGAGAAGTGAGGACGTGCACAACCAAATGAGTTCCTTGATGATTTACAAGTTAGGTACCCAAAGTCATCTAAGGTTTAGCAGTGTTAGGTGTAATTTTAAGTTAACTTTTTTAGTGAATTTTGTTGGTAAGTTTGCCCAAAGGTTTTTTTTTTTTTTATCATGAGTTGGGATTTCCTTCCATGATCATGTTTGGTGTTATTTATTTATTTGTTGCTTTGATCTGAATGTTTGTGATTATTTAACCATAGGAATTAATTACCTTAATCATCTAGAAATAATTAATAAGTGACTTATTGCTTTTAATTGGTTTAATTCCGCATTTGGATCTAAACTATTTGGCTAATTTAACTTTCACTCTTCATCCTGATGCCGGCTACGACAACTATCAAACCCAGAGTATCATGATGATGATGTGAATTGATAGGATTTACTCTTTTGGACTTGGAGGGCTGGTCATTGACAATGTAGCTAGTCACGAGTAGATCCCTTGCTTCTCTTGCATAATTTTTCTAGGCTTTCTTGGAATGTTGTTTTTGATTTTATATCCCACACGTTTACGGATTGTAACAGGTAATAAAGTGGACTTGTGAGTCCGGATATCACTCCCACGAAAACTACTATTTAACCATTGGTTCTATTATTCCTAACTTCAATTTGATTGTAAACAAATAGAAGACGTGTATTTTATTTTTGTGATTTTTTATTTGAAATATGGAAAAACAATAAAAGTTGCCTTTCTAATGATGATTAAGTGTTATGAATCATGAGTTCACCATAACTATCTCGTCAGACTCAATTACCAAATTCTATAACAATTGTTTATGTCTACACCGGTGGAATTCTTTTAACACATTCAAATTAACTCTCTCAAGTTCAAATTGATTCTATTTAACTAAGTCAATTTCATATCTCTATATGAACTAGGATACACCTTAGTCAAACTCATTAAAATTTTTAAAAACCGTTTAACAATCGCATTAACTAGAAAAAAGTGTATCCATGCTTTTATACTATTTCCCGATTTTTACTACATGGTATAAACAAATAATCCGCATCTCTTCGTAATTATTGCTCATAAAATCAATGAATAAGTGGACAATTAATTCAAGCATTAAGAATGGAAGTAAAAATAATTCACAAAATTAATTGGATATTTAAATTTTTTTAATTAAAATTGAAGTTCAAAACTAGTTTACAATCAGTCATCCTAACTAAATAATTTATTACATATATGGGAGAATAGAAATACAAGAAGGAATTAAAGTACGTCACAGGGTATTAATGAAAAACAAGAAAAAGATGAAGATTTACCACCAAGAATCCGCACCTTCTTGTAAAATCCTCGAAACTCTAGCTCCTTGATTAATTTCTTGATTTATTCCTCCTTTTGGCTTGAATAATATATGTACAATGAATTCTCCAAGCATTGGCTTGAATATATGTGTCTAATGAAATCCCTCAAGCCCCCTTTAATTGTTGGACTAAGGTATGTATTTATAGAATAAGAGTTATGCAAAATCCTTGTTCAACTTGATTTTCACTAAAGAGTTCAAATTAGTTTCTACCAAAGAGTTTAAGAAATAAAATGAAACAATTTCCTTTTTCAATTGGAACCATCTTCTCATGTGATTTTAGTCATTCATCTTCTGATCTTTGCAATTAAGTCTTCTTCATTCTAAAATCATAATAGTTGATCCGATACATGTTTTGAAGTTTGAAATTAGTCTCAAACTTACCAAATGTCGAATTTAACTCCCGAAATTTATGAGTTTTTACTGAACGTTCTATTAATATCTATTGCAATTCGTTTAATCTTCAATTGCTTCAAATCAATTCCAATTGAACTCCAAATAACCTCTTTTTAATATACATTGTATCCAAGTTTGGATTCTCCTACAATTAACATAATATATACAATTAAGTAGATATTTGCTCAATTTATATATCAATAAATAATAATAGAAGCCCGTATAAGCGTATAAAATGCACTTGTCAAATATCTCCAAACTTAAACTCTTATTCCTCCCGAACAAGATTATCTATTAAACATACAAGCAAACAAACAAAAATATAAGTGCATTAGATAACTTTGTTGAACTCGCAAAAAGTACTGAAATTGCTTGTTACTTCACAAAAAGTTTATAAGTAGTGCAACTAAAACTAATTTTTTATGCATTCAATGTTCAATCGATGTGTGTGCGCGCGCGCACATAGCCATTCAATTCATAATGAATTTTTTAAGTTTGTTATTTCCCGATCTTTAATATAGTCAAATATTTCCTTATTCTTTCTTGGGATACACACCCTGCAAAGCCGATCAACGAATCGCGTAAGATCAAGTCATAACTACAAAAAGGGGATTGGAAGTCCATTTCAATATAGTCAAATCATAACCCTAAGAAAATGAGATTCTAAGGTTGATTACACAAGTCTCTGTTCCTTTCAACCTCAAATTTGGTTGAGTTTCACCAATGAAAGTCACTATCTTAATAGGTGATGATTCTCCTTAAGTTTGAATGTTTCAAACTCCAAGTATCAACTAGGATAATAACTTTCACCAAAAGTCTATTCAGGACTTAGCCCGATAGAGTCAGTGCTTATAGTTTGTTTTGCCACTGCTTCAACACAATTTGGTTTTTTTTTTTATTGCGTCACTTCTTTTGTTTTTGGGATTTCTTCTTTGATTTTGAAGGAAGTTTTCAATTTAAATTGCAAATAGTCTTCTTTCTCGATAGATCGTCTCTTATACATTGGTGATGGATAGGATCAGATTACTCAAAACTAGCTTCATACAATAATGTAAATAACGTTTTCCTACGTGCCACAGGTAGTCTAATGCCTTTTATTTTTATTTTTTGGATTAGTAATTGAAATCAAACCCCTAGTAAATGGTTACTACCCAATCTTTAGTTGATAGCCAAAAACACACCACACAAATGTTCAACGTGCATGGAATCAACACATATCTAAATAGCTCCCAACATCGGATCAATCAAACACAAACTTTATCTTTTCAATAGGTTAAGTGGTTGTGCTATATATTATGATCTTATAAAGACCTAAGTTCATTCAACCTATTCTATCAGTGTAACAAATTCAAAAATAAATAATAATTATCACGACTATTGTGCTCAATATAATATGATCTAACATGAACAACTATATATATATATATATATATAT
The DNA here is from genome assembly GCA_903798385.1 of Fraxinus cuspidata. Lineage (NCBI taxonomy): Eukaryota > Viridiplantae > Streptophyta > Magnoliopsida > Lamiales > Oleaceae > Fraxinus > Fraxinus cuspidata. Next base: position 13,320 of record CAIGRP010073830.1, on the reverse strand, counting down.
ATAATAGCATCACTTATTCACAATTTATGAAATATAAACAATTTCAAATAATTTCAATTAGTTAGCGAGACTTTCCAACTTATGTAAACAAATAAAATAAGAAAATATTTTTAAATTTTTTCAACTTTTTCTCCTTTCTTTTTTTTTTTTTTAAAATATCACACAAACAAGCAAATAAAAATTATTAAATAAAATCTACACTCCAAACTTAAAATACACATTGTCCTCAATGTATGCACAAAATAGGCTTAAAGAAGGGTTAGCAATACTAGCCTTGTATATGATGTTTCTCGTTTAGCACTTGGCCGTTCATCTTTCTTCACTATCTTTCCTTGCTTATTTTGTAAAATATTTCCATTATGCCTCAAAACAACAAGAAAAATAAAAATAATAATTAATAAAAATAATCAAGTATTTTTTTTCAAAGAAAAGAAAGAAAAAAAATAAAGAATATTATGAAGGAAAGAAAGAAAAGAAAAGAGAAAGAAAGATTTTTATTTATTTATTTTTATTTACGTCTGAGTGCGGGTGCCAACCCCGTGATAACAAATGTTTCCTGTTTGCCGTGGTTTGATAGTGGCTTTGCTAACCTCGATTGACAAATTTTTATTTTATTATTTTATTTATTTTTGGAGTTTTTATGGTGACCTTAAAAAATATTAGAAAAGAAAAATAAAACGTTGTTCAACTAAAAATAACTTAAACGTGCCTATTTACTGAATGCAACTGTAATAACCAAAATTAAAGAGTTAAGGGTTAGAAAAATGGGTTACTTCTTATTAAGTTTTTGATTTATAGCCTCAAATTCGAATTTCGCACACGTGCTTCATTACTTTTAACATGGCTTTGAAGGTCTTGTTTAACTTGCTCAATTGGACTTTGTTTCATATTACACACGTAATCTAAAATAGAACTCTTGAATATGGTATAACTTGTCTAAATTACCCAATTTGAACTAAACTAAGAATACTTCGATCTCTTCCTTGGCTTTAATCACAACTCAATGAAGTTGGAGATTTGCATGCTAATCCCATCTTCTTTGAATGTCACTAATTCGTTTGGCTCCTTTATGATCAATTCCTTGATTTCTACATATTCTTCTTCTTCTTTAGTTGTTGATTTCCCAGGATGAATGATGAAGAGATCCTCCATTGTCATATTATTTGGCTCATCCGAATTATTTGATCTTCAATCCTTTTATATTTTTGCATGATGATGATATCTTCCATAACTTCTTCTTCTTCTTCTTCTTCTTCTTCTTATGGATCACTAAAGGTAGCTTTCTTTATTTGCTCTGGAGTTACCAATAACAACCAATTGTTAGTATAATGCTACACCATAGTATTCACATGTCACTATAATCTCTTCATAAAGAACAGATTTGATATTTAATCCCTCAGGCAAACCAACCTTATCAAATGAGATAAGTTGATTGTAACCCCACTTTTTAAGTTGTTGCCTGAAGATAAATTCTCCGAAGAGCATATCACCATCATCTAAGTTGGAATCAATCATTGTGAAGTTTCGTTCTCTTGCTTCCTTCCGTTCTCTGTTAATGAAATAAGAAAAAAACAAGTAGATCAATTGAAAAAGAAAAAGAATTCAAACAAAAGTAAGAAATGATTTAAACCAATATTAAATAAACATAGTCCCCGGCAACGACAACATAAATTTGTTGTCAATTTTATATTTCCAAGTTGTACGTATCGTAATAAGTAATAAAGTAAACTTATGAGTTCGAATATCGTTCCTACAATGACTACTGTTTAACCGTTAGTTCAATTATTACTAACCTCAATTCGATTGAAAACAAATAAAAGGTGGGTATGTTATTTTTATGATTTTTTATTTGAAATAAGGAAAAACAATAAAAGTTGATTTTTAATGATGGTTTTAAGTGTAATGATTTATGAGTTTACCAAATCTACCCCCTTGATCTCAATTACCAAATTCTATAACAATTGATTATGTTTACCGAGTCAAATTCTTCTAACATATTCAATTTACCTCTCTCAAGTTCAAATTGATTCTATTTAACTAAGTCAATTTCATATCTCTATGTAAATTAGGATACATCTTAATCAAACACATTCAATTTCTAAAAAACCATGTAATAACTGCATTAACTAGAAAAATGTCTCGACGCTTTTATACTAGTTCTCAATTTTTACTACGTGGTCTAAACAAATTATCTGTATATGTATGTAATTATTACTCACGAAATCAATGAATTAGTGAACAATTAATTTAAGCATTAAGAATAGAAGTAAAAACAATTCACAAAATCAATTGGATATTTAAAGCTTTTTAATTAAAATTATGGTTCAAAACTAAGTTACAATCATTCATCCTAACTAAATAATAAATTACACATCCTGGGAGAATAAAAATACAAGAAGGAATTAAAGTACATCATCGAGTATTAAGGAAAAACAAGAAAAAGATGAATATCTTGCACCAAGAATCCGCCTCTTCTTATAAATTCCTTGTAATCCTAGCTTCCTGATTGATTTCTTGATTTTTTCCTCAATTTTGCTTGGATAATATATGTACAATGAATCCCCCAAGTCTTGATTTGAATGTATGTGTCTAATGAAATTCTACAAGTCTTTTTTAGTTGTTGGACTAAGGTATGTATTTATAGAATAAGATTTATGCAAAATCGTTGTTCAACTTGATTTCAACCAAAGAGTTCAAATTGGTTTCTATCATAAAGTTTAAGAAATAAAAGCAAACAAATTATTTTTTCAATTGGACTCATCTTCTCATGTGACTTTAGTTATTCATCTTCTAATCTTTGCAATTATGTTTTCTTCATTCTAAAATCATAATAGTTGGCCCTAGACAAGCTTCAAAGTTTGCAATTTATTCCTCAAACTTTTCAAATGTTGAATTTAATTTACGAAACTTATGAATTTTTACCGAATGCTCTATTAATACTAATTGATGTCTTACAATTTATTTAAGCTTCAATTGCTTCAAATCAACTCCAATTAAGCTCCAAAATACTTATTTTCATAAAAATTGTTTCCAAATTGGGAATTTCTTACAATTAATAAAATTTACACAAATTAAGTAGATATTTACTCAATTTATATATAAATAAATAAGAATAGAAGCCTAAAGAAGCACATGACATACACTTATCATATGCCCACCAACATAAGGGCCCCCAAAGTTGGTAACTATCTCTTGGATGGTCCATGATCAACATCCCTTGGGGTCCCTTCTTTGCTCTACCTATTCTTAGGTCAAGATGCCTCTCAATGCCTTGCTACTTCTTAGGTGTATTGTTCCTTGGAAGGCAACATATATCATCATGTCGAGGTTGATTTTGATGCTTAGAGAGATGTGGATATCTAGATCTTCCTTGGAACGTGATTTTTTCTCCTTGTCTTTTGGTGCCTGTAAAGTGACCTCTTTGATTAACCAGGTAGTCAATGACACTTGCCACTCTTGGAAAATCATTTCTATGGTGTTCATAAGTTTTGTGGAGCCTTTAGTAATTGGCCTAAGAAACTCGATTCATTGGAGCCTACTATTTCAAGTTTCATAATATGTTAGCTGGTTTGGTTAAACCCTTATTGGCCATGTCCATTGGGGCCTGCCTCATCAAATTGGAGGTAGGAGAGTAGTAATTGTCATAGCAGTCTAGCTCTGTTCTAAGATAGGATAGGCATGAAGTTACATCTGGTGGTACCATTGGTGGTTTACCAAGTTTGTGGTAGGGCCATGGTTTTGTGGTTTGATAGAGGGCCCCTCGTCTCCTTTATTGTGGCTGTTGATCATAACCTCTGTTATGATCTTATCCATGATCAAATCTACTGACTTGTCCTAGGTAGTCGAATTTTAATTTCTAACACCCCTATGGAATAAGGTGTTTATGTTTAATCCTACTTCGACAAAAAAGAGAGCCTCTACATCTATGATATCTTCACAATTTATCATCTAACTTGTATAGAGGATTAAGCAATTACTCATTGACCCCTCGTTGAGTGGGTCTATAGTAAGGAAAGCCAGTTGTAGCTTTAAGAGACGTTAACTTCTACATCTCTGGCTATGTTAGCCTCATCGAATTAGTTGTCTATTTGCCACCTCTTTGGTGAAGCGTATAACAACTCTTCCTATTCTCTAGTGATGTGGTCGTTGGTGTTTGACTTCTTTGGTTTAGCCTTCATTTTCAAAAGCCCTTCTTGATGCTCTTTGTCTCGTGCTCTTCGGTTCCACTCATTTTTGACATAACCTTTTCAAAGATCAGATCTTTCCGACAATGGTTGGCCTTCTTCAAAGTTGAGGTCAATGAAGATTGTTAAGTATTTAATGTAATTGACTATTTTGTGAACAAAAAAGGATTAGAGTTGATACGTTGTAAAAAGTTGAGGAGTAGTGAGCAATTAGTATAAGTTATGATATTTTAGGTTTAGGGTTCGAGAATGAAAAAGAAGGAAAAACGGCGTTGCAATTTCGCTAGACTATTGCCAAGGCTTGACTCAAGCGTAAAAAACATAAACTTCATCACTCAACTGTCGCCTCACCTTCGCTCGAGCGACAGTGTCATCCAAGAAATTTTTAATTCGTTTTTCAAAGGCCTTTTATCCGGTCCATTCATTCCCTGACCCACATATAAATACTTGAACGCCATAGAAATTTTTTTCTAAGGTTGATCATTGAGCAAACACTTGGATTTTCATACTCTTCTCATCCTTTTGAGATTTCAACCTTCATTATTCATTGCGAATTGTTCTTTGCAGTGAGGAAAACATCATATCCAAAATTTAAATACCAAACAACTGCTTCTTCCATATCTGTTAGAGTTTTGAAGATCAAGGGAAGGTGACTGGAATTCTAATTCTTGAAGAACGCAGTGTTCTTCGTTAATCCATAGGAGATAGACGATTTCACAAAGCTAAGAGTTACTGCAGGAGAGCTTTGGAAATTGCACCTGGGAGTTGGAGCAGGAGCACAGAATTTAGGAGAGTTGTAGGAATTGCAGTCATCAGATAGTATGTGTCGTCGTCTAGTATGGTAGACTGTAAGTTATAAATCGTTTATAGTAGATTGTTGACTTGCAAAGTGTCCGGATTTTTTACTTAGTTGGGATTTTTCCGTGATCATACCGTGCGTTATTTATTGTTTTATTTGCTGATTCTATATTCTGACTCAGACATAGGATAATTGAACTGATTGCATAATCATCTTGAAGTAATTAATTGGTGACTTGTTGCTGGATAATTATAATTTGTTAATTTCGCATTTACACCAATTCTCCTTCTCTAGGTGTAGTTTGGGCCAAACTATTGACCCTTAATATATTCTAGACGAGTCAGTCATTGTCTGTGCCTCCATTTTTCAACGAAACAACTATGCTTATTGGAAAGTTTCATGATAAAGCTTGCATTAGCTTTTGTAAGTTTGTGGTTGATGAGTTCACCACTTGTGGGATGATTTTCTGGTTGAAAGTTTGATTGAGTGTTGATTGGAGTTGTGGTGAAGTTTTCCTTTTATTTTGGGCATATGTTTTCATTGATTTGGCGGATGGTTTGGTGGTTTGATGAGTTCTTCTTGATGAATATCATTTTTTGTTGGATTAGACGTTGTGGTGGTTTGAGTTTGGAGTTGTTGGGTTGAGTATTGGAGTTGTGTAGACGTTGCATGATTTCTTTCCGTTTTGAGTATAGATTTTTTTATTGTGTTTGAGTCTGTGGTGTGTTGATTGAGAAGTTCGGGTTGATATTATGTTGAGTTTGGGGTATTGGTGTCGTGTAAATTGAGGTTAGAGTTGATATTGCGAGGTGACATCATGTCACCGTAGCTTGTTGTCGCGGCACTCGTCATGTCTTCACGTCACCTACATCTAGGCTTCACGACATCTCTTTGTGCTTTCATTCTCATGTACATTGCATATGCATTTTGCCTCGTGTTGCATGCTTCCATGCGTTTCATGCATTTCATACCTCTCGTGCATATCATATCGCGGTATTAATATATTGGCTTACCTCGTTTGAGATGCTGCCTAAGAGAGCTCGTCCTGCTGCCTCGACACCTAGTACTTTTACCTCTTACAGTAGGTCTAGGTTTGTCTCTGCGATTGTCCAATATACTTTTGGGTTGTAGTTTTCTTTACGTTCCGTTATATTTGAGGGTGAGGTCATTCTGTCTAACTTTTCACCCGACTTCGCTGCAATTTTCACTTCTCGGGGATGAGAGTCTTTACTGATTGAGTTGACTCTTTCTCCTAGTCTTATCATTCAGGCATTCTATGCTAACATTCATGATGTTAGCGATTCTAATTTTAGGGTTTTCTTAGGGATAGGACTGTTCGAATTACACCCGATGTCTTGTCGAGTCTATTGCATATACCTATGATCGTTTATCCTTTATTTCCTTACCTTTCTGTTGATACTCTTCCACGAACTCTCTTGTTCGTTCTAGTGTGTTTAATACACCATTGGAGGGTGGTCCAGGTGCGATGTGCATTAGATCGCTTCCTGTTGATCATCAGATTCTGTTGCGCATTGTGTGCACGAATCTGTGGCCTGTGTCGCATACCTCTTCATTACATATGGAACGGGCTCGATTTTTATATGCCTTGCTATATGGTGATTCTATTGATCTTCCCACCTTTATTTGCTAGCAGATTCTTCAAGCTTTTCAGGTCACGAGGACGAAGGTGTGGCTACCATATGCTTGTTTGATTTATCGGTTAGTGACAGCTTTATGAGTTAGTTTTTCGGAGGGGGTTCCTAGGAGGGTTTCTCGGCCGATTGGCCACATTACTATTTCTCTGAGTATGTCTCATGCTTCTTTTGAGCCAGTTGATCCGACTGTGCTAGCTGATCCTATCAATGACCTAATTTCTATTGATCTATCAGGTTTTCCTCATCCTTCTATTCCTCCACCCTTAGACATTTCATCTTCTTCTTCTATTTCTGCTCCTCCTCCCACTGGGTCTGTTCCTTCTCTTACTGATATTCCTTCTGTTCCCATCGATCCATCTTTTGCACTTATGGGACAGATGACTATGCTATCGAGTAGTAGGCTCGTATGATGGCGGAGATTACGCAGCTGCGAGCTACAGTCGACACACTACCGAGTTTACTATGCTTCAGAGTGCTATTAGATTTCTTCAGAGTGGGCTTCGTTGGATTCGAACTGGGATGATGATGCAACATCGGAGGAGGGCACGAATACTAATGATGCAGATTAGTTGCTGGTTTACACCTTGTCATTTTGTAACAAAAAGGGTGAGTAGATAGATTTTTGATGTATCTAGATTTTGATGGAGTAGATATGATGTATATTTTGGATGTATATGATTATTTTGACTGACATTGTGATCTACAAATTTTTGATGAAATGATAAATTCAGTATTGCTAATTAAGTTTTGATGTTTTAGTATTATCAATGTTTCATTTTGGTATGTTGGGTTGCATTGATATTACATCTTAATTTACCATATAATATGACAGTGAAAAATGAATTATGAGTTATTAACTGCTTGAATCATTTTTACATTTAGTACTGCTTGATAAACTGCTTAAATTGGTTTTACACTTAATACTATTTCACACACGTTTTACACTGGATATTTGAGTTATCTATTTCAGGAAACAGGTTTTGATATATGAAAAGCAAAATTCAATCAAGACAGTTTTGTGGTTGTGTCAGTCTTTGAGTCTGTACTTTTATTTTATTACTGCATTGACTTTAGATTGTAGTTTTCTCACAGAATACCAAAGAGGGAGCTTGTTAGGTATTTAATGTAATTGGCTATTCTGTGAACAAAAAAAGGACTAGAGTTGATATGTTGTAAGAAGTTAAGGAGTAGTGTGCAATTAGTATAAGTTGTGATATTTTAGGTTTAAGGTTCGAGAATAGAAAAGAAGGAAAAACAGCGCTGTAATTTCACTAGATTGTCGCCAAGGCTTCGCTCGAGACTCAAAAACATAAACTTCATCGCTCGATTGTCGACTCACCTTGCTCGAGTGACAATCTGTCACTCGACTGTCGCTAGCCCTTCGCTTGAGTGACAGTGTCATCCGAGAAATTTTTAATTCATTTTTAAAGGCTTTATGGTCCGACCCATTCATTCCCTAACCTTCACATAAATACTTGAACACCATATAACTTTTTTTTCTAAGGTTGATCATTGAGCAAACACTTGGATTTTCATATTCTTTTGAGATTTCAACCTTCATTATTCATTATGAATTGTTTTTGGTGGTGAGGAAAACATCATATCCAAAATCCAAATACCAAACTACTACTTTCTCCATATCTGTCAGAGTTTTGAAGATTAAGGAAATGTGACTAGAGTTCCAGTTATTGAAAAACGCGATGTTCTTCGTGAATCTACAGGAGATAGACGATTTCACAAAGTCAAAAATTACAGCAGGAGAGTACAATCCAAGAGAGCTTTGGAAACTGCAACTGGGAGTTGGTGCAGGAGCACAGAATCCAAGAGAGCGGTTGAAATTACAGTCAGACGATCTAATAGTACGTGTCGTCGTCTAGATTTGTAGACTGTCAGTTATTAGCTGTAGGAATTGCAGTCAGGAGATCAGATAGTACGTGTCGTCGTCTAGTATGGTAGACTATAAGTTATAAATCATTTATAGTGGATTGTTGAATAGCAAAGTGTCCGGAGTTTTTACTTAGTTGAGATTTCTCCGTGATCATACCGTGCGTTATTTATTGCTTTATTTGTTGATTCTATATTCTGTGATATTCAAACATATGATTATTGAACCGATTGCATAATCATCTAAAAGTAATTAATTGGTGACTTGTTGCTGGTTAATTATAATTTGTTAATTCCGCATTTATACCTATTCACCCCCTCTAGGTATAGTTTGGATTGAACTACGTATTTTCAAAGATGTTCATTTTTTACGTGTAAATATTTCCAAATGCTGCCATTTTCTTTTAAAGAATAAGGACTCAAACTTGAAGATTTCATTGGCTAACGTCGTCAAAGCTTCCACTTGTTCTTTCTTCAAAAATAGCACTTTTCAGTGAGAATTTTGCACACAAAAACCACTCGTGGTTTAAGTGTAGTTTCACATAAACATTGACAATCTGTTGTCCTTTAAATTTGATAAGACCCAGTTATCAATAGATCCAAGTTCCTATCCCGTCCACATGTATGTTATGTGCACACTTGAACCACATGTTGGATTTCACAAGACCATAGCTCCAGCATGGTGTGACAATCGTGCGCATTCTGACACTCAAATTAAACAAAGAAGAGTAAATTTGGGTATAGAAGACACACTATGGACAGAAATACGGGTGTAGGGTTGAAGAAAGAAGTTCATTTTAAGATTAAGAATATAATCTTTCATTATTTTTGGATGTCACTTGGTGTGAGTATTTATTTTCCAAGAAAGATGATATTTGAATGCTTGACCTGTGGACTCAATCCGACACACACTAGTCCAATTTAATTGTGTCAATCTATAGCAATTATAGGCTTTAAAATTGAGGCGTGTTAAATGCTTGACACGTGATCTCATCTCATCAAATTAGTGATCATGCTCAATAGTTTCAACTCATAGCCATCATAGGCATGTAGCTCCTATAGCATGCGTATAGGTTGAAAAGTTGAGATTTGATTGAGACGAGTCGTCGTAGAGCCATAACATCAATAATTCTATATACTCTACCTTGTGTAACTTGGTCAAGGCGAGGCTTGTAGCAACTACCAATTGCCTCGAAAGTACATTGTAACAGAGAGGTGATGCACCGCCTTCAATAAAAATTGTCCGGGCTAGGTGTCCAAAGGCATGGTCTAATCGCCATGGACAAGGACTATGGAAGAGATGTTGTAGGGTGGAGAGCTAACTTTGCCGTGACTTTTTCTTAGATGTATGCCACGTGTCTTGTCTAGTATGCAGAGGCAAAATAATACTCTCCCAAGTCTAAGCCTATTATTTATGTTAGTATTGAACTTTATAGAATTCTTTAATGAGTTAATGGAAGAGGCCTTAGTGGGTCTTGAATCCCTCACTGATTTTCTTAGTGTAATTGTCGCTTGTAGGTTGAAGGAAGCAAGTACCACCAGGGGAAAATAGCTTGGCCCCCTAATGAGGCTAATAAAGATATTTTCTCGTGTATTAAGGCATCTTGGAAGTTGAGAAATAGAATAATCATATTTAGATATGGAGAGCAAGGAATTTAAACAATCATCTAGCATGGTAAGGCATCTCGTGGAGTGAGGAATTAGAATCATATCTTGTATGACGAGGCATTCCATAAAGCGAGAGACTTTCAAAATATTTGTCAATTGGAGGACTTACGAATTGCTTCTAAAGTATGGATGAGCCTCTAGAGCATGAGGTTGCCAATGTGATGAGCTTCTTGTTCTATATGTTAAACCTTTACCTGCAAAGTAACACTTGGTGAATGTGAATAGTCCCCTAAGTCCAAGCATTAATGTACGTACACAAGGAATGGACTTTTAGCTATACACATGGCTAGAACAATTATTTGATAAATTTGGAGTGAAAACGTCCCATTTTTTTTAGAGATGATGCTCTTCTACAGAGGCAACAAATCTGGAATGAAGAATGTAAGGTGTATAGCTCTTGATTGATTATGATGTAATGGCATATTGAACAATTCACGAGGCAACATAAAAGACTTGCGCATGCCAACAATTGCAAGGTTTCGTGTTTTTGAGTACTAGGATAGGAAGCTGTAGGTAACAATAGCCATATGTAATAATGGCTTAGAGACGTGAAGGGCTCTTAGTATTCCGAGGTGACCCCCCCCCCCCCCCCCCCTAATGGCTTAGAGACGGGAAGGGCTCTTAGTATTCCGAGGGGCCCCCCCCCCCCCCCCCCATGCGTGCGTTAAAAGTATGGATTCATCCCAGCTTTGATTTTGAATTTTAAATTGGCGACTCTTCCTTTCCATGACTTCGATTGCAAGGTGATTGGATAACCCAGATTAATTGCTCACTTGATCTAACAGTTGTGGTTGAGGTATTCTAGCCAATAAAAGGCCCAAAGCTTTAATTCACAAGATTTTACTCTGCCTTTCAAATACTTTTGTATACTCAGTGAATTTCAGCGGAAAGCATAACTCCGATGAAGTTGTTGTTCGATTTGATTTTCTGGCCAAACTAGCAATGAAACTTTCTTTAGGTATTTCTCTCTGAGTTTCCTTTCGTTTTTTCTTCATCTCATTTCTTTCAAAAAAAAAAAGTAAAAAAAGAAAACTCCAATGGAAAAATGGTATCACACTCCAACAAAGCCTTTTGCCAAAGGACAAATGAACAAACTGCAAATGTTGCACTGGTAGATCAAAGGGTTGACACTCTAAATTTAATTTGTGGGGGTAGAGATGGCAGATGCAGTTAGATCTGGAGAGCCATTTTGGAAAGACTCAAATGTGGCGGTTGATAAGTGCATATATTATACTTATATTGACCATTAAAAGTATCTTTTAGGAGTAATTATTACGAGCTTAATACTTAATTATGTTTGTTTATTGATAATTTTAGGGATAAAAAGGAATGATAGTTGACAAAAAAGGATCAAGCTGGCCCGACTTTGGATATTGGGGTCCAAGGAATCATGTTTGGAAGTTGAAGGACCACAATGCAATATCTAAGGACTCAATTTCAAAAAAGAGAAATAGGGACCAAATTGTAAAAGTGAAAGTTTAATTTCAAGCAATTTGAGATATTCTAATTTGACTATAGTTACGGTTCCTTATCATCTTGGGACTCCATTTTAGATCTACATTGAGGTCTATAGAGAAATCTTTTATTAAAACAAAAAGAGAGGTTAAAGATACAATCTTAAGGCGAACTTTCACATTCAAATATATTAAATTCTTAAGATTTATACATCAATTTGGGAAAGTTGAAGAACAAAATTGACTGGAGTCGTGATGGCAAAAAAACCTGCCCCACTCCACCCCGAATGGGGCGAAAAAACCCACCCCGCTGCCATCTCTAGACTGGCGATATACATGTTTTGAAGAGGAAATTGATGTTTCATTGTTAAAATTAGGTGTCAAAAAACAACAATTGCTAGGATTATTTTCTCTATTTCTTTTATTGAATCCAATGATTTTTTAATCCTTTTACTTTTCATTTCAGTAATATGATTGACTATAATTGGTTGTTAGGATAAAAATGTAGCTTAGGTTAATTTTTGTTTAATTCAATTCATTTCATGTAACTTTGATTATGTGTTAATTGCTTATTGTATTTTCAATTTAAATTCAATTGCCGGATTTAAGGACGCTATTGAGACCCATAGGAGATATATTTGTCTACTTCGTGCAATAAGTAACATAGGTTTTGATAAGAAATCTATATATAATCATAACTTATGCAATCATGATTGAATTTCTATGAATTAGTGCTTTTACATGTGTGTGAATTTACATAAATATATAGTAAATCCGAGAATGTGAATATGTTTAGTTTTGCTTGAGATCGAGAACTAACTAATTGGTTAATTGATTGTTAATATATATGAAAAATGAGTTGAATCCTAGTTCGATTCCTTTGAACCGACTAATTACTGAGAAAGGAATGAGATCGTTCTTTATTAAATAGCCTAAATGAAATCAAAATTCCTAACCACTTATTCTAAAAAAATGTCCACAAATTAGATAAGTTACATGAAGTTACATTGGTTTATTATAATTTAGATACAACATAAACTCTTGATTTGTTAATAGGTCACCACATTAATTTAGATAGAAGCTAGATTAGAATAAAAAATGATAGTAAATACTTAGTTTCTGTGTGTCGATATTTAGACATAAATATTTACCTTATTATTTGTCACGATCTGTACGTGATCAAGTTTTTGACGTTGTTGGAACCCTCTTCCCTCACAATTGTTTGTTTTTGATAAAGAACTCCAAAACCGAGTGGATTGTGTATCAAAGGAAACTAATTCATCTTTGGAAAGAAGTGTTCCTTTCGTATTACCTGAAGCAGGAATTTCAACATTTCGTTTTAGATTGGTCCTTCAAATCTACAAATTCAACACCCTTGATGGAAGGATCTACAAACTGAGAAATATCGGATGATATCTTTGACGACCCAATTGGTTTTTATTGCGATGGCACATGTATATTTTTAGTTCATTTATCAATCTTACTCCTTGAAATAACTAGAGATTCAATCCTCTCAGTAATGAACCTGACACTAGATTTGATAATTAAATAAAGGACACAAACACAGCAGTACATAAAAAGAATAATGAAATGTACCTTACCTTGGGCTAGCTAAATTTATTACTGGTCTCATTAGTACATGCAAGTAGTTCCGAACAATATAATTAAATAAGGAG
>CAIGRP010073824.1:0-10754 GCA_903798385.1 Fraxinus cuspidata | reverse complement strand
TTCAAAAATACTACGCACATCATTTATTCGATGTATAAGACGTGCAACACACGTGTTTATTACTAGTAAAATGAAAAGCGTGGTTTGAAGTGTTCATTTTTGTTATAATTGCTAGTGCAAATGAGACATTCAGATTGATGTGTAATGACAATTGTTTATCCACAAATAACATATTTTGTACACAATACTCGATAAGATTGTAGTGTATTCACAAGATTTTAACTTATTTTTTTTCACCAATTACTATGTAGTCCACTTCATCAAACAAGTCATCGTGATTGAAAAAAAACCTAGTTACAAAATATTTGAGTATACATTACAATGAACAAATAAAATTACGAAATAGATTCATGTAATGAATTCTAAATTTATTGCAAAAATTATGGTATGCATAATTTGTTTATATTGAATTTTAAGACTTTAGGGCTATAAGTTTATATATTTTCTACATTCTTATGCTACTCTTTCAAGCTTAATTAAAATGGTGCATGTCGTGGAAGCTTGCTCCAAAAGTCGTTAAAACGGTGTTTTCTAGGCTCAATTTCACGTAACCGTTCTCTACCAAACAACCAATCAAAACGACTCCAACCTACAACCAATATATTCACCTCGATTGCTCCTCAATCTCACTCACAAATGAAAAAATAATGGTGAGATTTGTAGCTACAAAGGCAAGAAGAAAAACCAGTGAAATAGACACAAAATGGAGACCAAAGATGAAGGAAGCAAGTGCCGATTATTGGAAGTAATGGCGCCGATTTTTCTCTCCACAATGCACACATGTTTTCTCTCTCAATAGGGCAGTCATGTCTTCTCCTTTCACACACAAATCATCTACAAAACGGCTAGGGCAAAGACGTCATATATATAAGCTAGGTTAGGATTTAGTTGAACCAATAAAAGAGATTAAATGGATCAAGATTCAAAGCCATCCAAGAGGTAATATATATGCGTTTGAGCAACATTAATTGTTTAAGTTACTTCCAATGGTCCAAGTTGTTTTCAAGTTGAGCCTTTGGACTTGATTGTTGGTAATAGTTTAATCCAATGTTCACATCATTGTCGGGATTCATTGGATATCAAAATCCAAAAAATCTCCACCTTGATACCCAATCAATCTGCAAGCAATCAAAATACAAAGTTAACGCTTGCATAATTAAGGCAACCAATAAAATCGGAATCACAGATCTTATCTCGTGTTTTGGACACGAAACACATACCATACCTACTCCATATACTCACAAGGGCTAAGGTCACAAACAAATACCCAAGTAGATGCAGATAATCACAGTAATTAATCAAGAGCAAATAAACATGCGATGAAGATATCATATATGATAACACTGATCTTTTCAAAAAAGAAATGTTCACACAAAACATTTAATCAATCAAGCGGCCAATACGTATGCAACATATGCATAAGTGACACCACGAAAAGATCTTACCATACTTATCATATCCCTTCCGTGTTGCCACACCTCGAGAACACATATCTCACTTTATTGCCCACCAGACTAATCACTCAACTCGTGTCTAATTGGTAGACCTCTATAGATCCTAAGTCCTTGGAATAATCCTCTATTACCACATCATTTCTCATAACCTAAATGGATAATGAGTCTCTACCTAACAGGAGTGATAGAAGTGTCTTTCTCACACTCCACCTCATTGCGTCTCTTCACTGATGAAGGATTACAACATTTAATTACATCTCCACTCACGATCAAAATATCACACTCCACGTCCCCGATACAAACCACTAATGTACCCCTAGACACTTATACTCCATCTCACCAATAGACATACACACTGCTAATGCGCTCACTATGCATACAAACAATTACACCAAGCAATTAAATTGCTCTCAAAATTCATACAAATGCACATATCAAACACATTGAAATGCACATATATCCATGCAATAGAATTAAACAATCATACACATACAGAAAGAATTACACACGGATGTACATGCAGTAATTATGTTTACTCTCAATAAATCTCACTATGGTCATCACTCGACCCTATAACCATATTCGCCTCATTTCTCATCTTATCCTTCTGCTTATCATTCTTCTTGGGAAAATCCCTCACAAAATTCCAGATTTACCACAGTTGTAACACCGCTTACCATCAGACTTGTTCTAATCCTTGCCCTTCTTCTTACCACTCTTATCACTCGAGTAATTATTCGAATCATTACTGTCTTGAGATCTACCCAAATTTATTTCCTTAAACTTCATTATGCTCCTCATCATATGTAACTTATCACTTATTTTATCATCTTTTTCAGCCTTAATCTCAATCTCCTTGTTCCTAAATGAATCTATGACAATCTCGAGTGTTAAGATATCCCTATCATACTTAATTGCATTCTTAACCTCTCTATATGAATCAGATTTAGAATTAAGCAAAATAATTTTATACCTTTCAGACACATTTTCATCACAGTTAACAATGTCTTGAAAAGTTTGTTGAAAATATTCAGATTATCATCAAGATCATTTGAATGATCCATTTTAAAACTCAATTTTTTAAGTAAGTACAACTTATTAGGAGTAGTAGATTTAAACAAATATAAGTCTTCCAACTTTTGGCAAAATTCTTTTGTAGAATTAAGTTTCTCAACTTTTTCTCAAAACAATGTCAAATAGATGTAAAATAATTGAAATGTAAACAAGTTCATTATATTCTTCTTTTTGTGCTTCTGTTAAATTTGTAGGAAATTTGTCATCTATATCTTTTGAAACTTTTTGTTGAACCAAAATCCCCTTCATCTTTGTTGCCAAATTGAAAAATCTTATTTCACATTGAAAATTCCAACTTCAAAATGTGAAGACATTTTAAAAAATCATAACAACCAAAGTGCACAGATATGTCACACAAAGTAATCTTAAAGCCGCAGTATACACCGTTCTAGATTTTCAGGGTTTCGTGAGACTCAAAATCTTAGTATTAAGGGAATGTTCAAACAGGTCAAGTTTAGGTGGTCTAACAGAATAATCAATACAACACGAAGGTATGTAAAAAAAAAAATTCAAATTTTCACCAAATGCAATCTCACAGAGTGATTAAACAACAATTAAAGCACAAAACAATTACCATGGTCAAAATTCAACACTTCAAATATGGCAAATAATTCCTAAATTTCCAGCACAAGCAATGTTACCCTACACGATAACCTCAATCCCCCACACGATGATATGCTAATGCTGAAATTTCAATTGGGATAAGCCAATACATCAGAGCAGACCAATTTGAGTTCGTAAATATTGAGAGATGAAAATTTATTACTTCAGGACCACCACTATTCGTCCTAAAGTCTCCAATAATCGTAGGAATCAATCAATCGCGATCGAATCCCGAACAAGCAAAAAACACAATCGTTCAAATTTCACTGTATAACCTAAAACAGAAAACTAATAATGCCAAAATGTCAAGAAAAATTCCAGGAACAAACGGACTGAAAACACCGTCGTCGGAACGTCCTCTATGCTCTCATGCGCCGCTCACAGCCTCTGTGCTTGGTTACCACGCGCTGACCTCAGGGACCTCCTTCACCTGCCTATCAAGCAGTGGTCTCCATTTGTTCACCAGGTCTCTAAATTTGCCAGAAATCATGAAAATAGGTTCGGTTTTTAAGCAGTTTTCTAACAATTTTTCTATCTTTTTTTCTGCTACTTTTTTGATCGATTTTTGGTTAGTTTTTCGAGACAAATCCACCTCCTTGATGCTCTGATACCAATTACCGCGGAAGCTTGCTCCAATGGTCGTTAAAACGGTATTTTTTGGGCTCAATTTCACGTTGTCTTTTTTTACCAAACAATCAATCCAAACAACTCTAACTCACAACTTATATATTCACCTCGGTTGCTCTTCAATCTCACCCACATATGACAAAATAATGGTGATAATTTGTAGCCACAAAGGCAAGAAGAAGAACCAATGAAAGAGACACAAAATGGAGACCAAAGATGAAGGAAGCAAGTGCCGGTTTTTGGAAGTAATGGCGCCGAATTTTCCTCTCCACAATGCACACATGTTTTCTCTTTCAATAGGGCAATCATGTCTTCTCCTTTCACACACAAATCATATACAAAACGGCTAGAGCAAAGACACTATATATATAAGCTATGTTAGACTTTAATTGGATCAATAAAAGAGTTTAAATGGATCGAGGTTCAAAGCCATCTAAAGGCAATATATATGGGTCATTAGCAATATTAATTGTTCAAGTTACTTCCAACGGCCCATGTTGTTATCGAGTTGAGCCTTTGGACTTGATTGTTGGTAATAATTTAATCCAACGTTTACATCATCGTTAGGGATTCATTGGGTATCAAAACCCAGTAGTGCACGGCCCGTAATTCACACGTAGAATCTATTATCTAAAAAACAAAGTAGGCTTTAATAGATTAATTCTGTTATCCTCATTGTTTAGATTTTCTCTTACTTTTGGGAGGTGGCCTTTATACCCGAGTGAGAAAGACTCGTTCTTAAGTTAACTTCGTTTGAAAATTCATATTGAGGTTAGCAATGACCCGGTAACTTTTTGGTGACTTGAATTCGAAAGACTCAATTCTTCATATTATTATATTCCGAGAATCTATATAGGGCTCAATATTAAAGTATGCGCATTTATGTTTTTTATTCTTCTATTTTGTACCCCTCTCAACAAGAATTTACTTTTGTGTTTATGCATTCTAACAATAAGTAAATTAAATCATTTTCATTCATGAATATGGACCATACAGTTGTATCCATCTAGGGTTCATTAAGAAGAAAATGAAACACGCTCTTGGGAAGAGTTTATAGAGCTTAAATGTTGTATAGTTGCAATCTATGAATACCATCAGGACGATATTATTAGATAACGCAATGTTATCTATTACTAATTATTTGTAACCATTCATTTCAATCACGCAATGAAATCAATCCTTAAATTTTGTATAGTTGCAATTAATGAATACCATCAAGACGATATTATTAGATAACGTGCAATGTTATCTATCACTAATTATTTGTGACCATTCATTTCACTCACGTAATAAAACCGATTTTTCATGTTCAAGCAATATAATTTGTTTGGATAGAGAGATTACAGGTTGAAACTAAATTATAATCATGAGCCATGTAATCAACCATCTATTAGGAGAGTAGTCTAATTTTTTAATTTTTCTTGGAGGAGGGCCCTTAATTTGCTGGCACCACAAGCAAATCTACTTATTATTTTTCGTTTAAACAAAATAGAGCATTTGAGTGGTAGGTATATTACATTTGTGTCTCGACTCTTGATATTATATCACTTGTTGCATATACATTGAATTATTATACCTCTTTTCGAATATGTAAAATCAATGTGATATCGATACAAAATGGAAGAAAAATAAATTATTGAAATTGACACTGTATGGTGCAATTATAAAGTTGTTTATGTTATTGGGGTTTTAAAGATACCCAAAATCGGTATAGTGTAATTTTGACAGGTTCTCTCAACCCACTAAATCGATGAGTTTTGGCCGTTTCTTATATTCTTTTTTAATTTTACCCTTTATAAAATAATTATTATCAACCAACATATTTTCTTTAAATCTAACTTGTAAATAAAATATATTAGCTAAAAAAATATTTATAAGCAAAAAAATTACATTATAATTAAAATACTTATAAGTAAATATAAGATAAGAAAATTACGTTATAATTAAATAATTACTTATAAGTAAAAAATCACTTTTGTATAAAAAATTGTTTATAAAATAAAAACACTACTAATAAGCAAAAAATCATTTATAAAATTTTAAAAGTTACTTATAAGTAGAAACTTCACTTAAAATTATTTAATAGTATAAGATTAACTTGTAATTATAAAATTTACTTTTAAGCAAAAAATATAAGCTTCAAATTTTGTGTGAATATTTAAATTTATTTAAATATTTAAGTTAAATATTAAATTAAATGTAAAAAAATTAAATATAAGTAAAATACCACTTGTAAAAAAAAAATTCAAATAAGAAATTATAAACTGGAAATTTTACAAATTGACATATATGTAATTATATTCTTTTAAAGAACTTTTAGAACCCCGTGGATAATGAATTATCAAGCATATGTTAGACAGTTTTAAAAATTACTACTAAAATTACTCAAATTAATCAACTTATAAACGCTCAAAACTGGTACTTTAAAAAAAATTAATTACCAGTACGCCAAAACCCCCAATCATGCATTAAGATTAACAATAAAATATGGACCTCTTTTTTTCCCTACTTTTCAAATAAATATAAAATATATAAACAAGGACTCGCTCAACCCAAACTATTAGAACAGGGCCAAAGAAATATAGCACTTGTTTTTTTTTTTTTTAAATCATAATTGTGTAAAGGCATCCGATTAGATATTTGAGCTAGGCTTTACCAAGAATCGCTCACAAGAGCTAGGTGTAAAGTGAAGATAAGATTCTTTTTTTTTTCCTTGCGGGAGAGTTAAATAGTCTTTTCTTCACACACGACTCTCATTTGAGATGAATAATCTAACTATAGTGGATTCTAACATATTTAATATATATTCAATTTATCTATCATTCATGATCTTTTACAAAGAATCAATTGTTCGTTATTATAGAAGTTGAAGACTGATTCTGTCAGTTTGATTATCCTATTTAAAATTTTCAAGTGTTGACATCAAAATTCATCAACTGCCAAGTCCAACTATGGGCACTCTTGTTTACCAGGCTAATGGGTTGTGTCCACATATTCCTAATTAATTGAACGAGGACGGGATTAGGGGCAAAGAAAAGGACAATCTCAACCTATAATTAGATGTAGGTTGTGTGGCATGCAAAAGATAAATCAACGGCCTTAAATTAATATTTATAAGTAATAATTCACTTTCCAATGAAATCTCAAAAGACAAACATCATCTCAAATGTCACATTCTCCAAAATCCCACGAGCAACCTCTTATTAAAATAAATCAAATAAATAAAACAATACATCGAACCCCATACAATTAAGATTTCTTGGTCCCCCAATATCCCCATCGAGAAAGGATACATTTTATATTACACTCCTATATTAAAATATCATATAAAATAATGATCATAATATTAAAAAGACATTATACGATATTGCCAGGAGCATAGTAAAAAAATATTATTCTTTCATATTTATTATACTCTTAACTTCTAGTACACGTAATTATGAATTGAACGAAATGGTGTGAATGAATTACATTAGTCAATCTCAAGTTTTTCAAAGATACCACATGTTTTTTTTTGGTAATGCATTCTTGAACTCTATTATTTTGAATTAAAACATGAAGAGTTTAGTCTAGAAATGAAAATAGAAGAAAAAACTCTAATAAAAATCTCCAACACATTGGACATTGCATTGGATCATACTGAACAATATAATCAATCAATAAGATTTTTAACTACATCTAACGTTGTCTGTTACCATCTACCACTCTTTAACAAACATGCGTTAAGAGAGTAAGAACCCATAAGATGTTTATGGATGCCAAGAGTCACTAATGAAACTGCGTTCTTCAAATCTCATATGGATTTGGTCACGATAAGAACTTAGAGAAGATTCTACAACATAAAAATGAAAAGAGGTAAAACTATGAGATGCGTGAAACGAAATAAAGTAAAATAATAGAATCTGAAAAATAAAAAGAGAAAATAGGATAAGGGTTTTGAGCGATCTAATAAGATTGTTAGTTTTTCAAAATACAAAGAATCCCATCACTCCAAACCTCTTTAGAAAAACACAAGGACAAAAGGGAATTAGAAGAGACTCTATCTAGGATAAAACAAAGCCCACAAATTTCAGTAGAATAGATGGGATGTAAAGGAACAAATTCAGTTGTTCGAAGAAGAAAAATAGGAAACAAGAATCTAGAATGCACTAAGGGTTTGTTTGATTCGCCAATATTTTCCACGGAAAATGGAATTCAAATACAATTTCCCACTTTTAGCTTATTTGATGCCTTTTTTTCCATGAAATTCATATTCTTGCTTGTCTCACACGTGCCACGTTCCTTGGTTTTCCAAGTTACTTCTTTTTTTTTAATTGGCAATTGGAAAAAATTCTAGACAATGGTAAAAAAATTTATTACTTTTATTGATAATTTCCATGCAAAACAAAGTCAAACGAATGATATTCGGTATTATAATTTTTTAAAATTTTTTGCAATTGGAACAAATTCTAAACTCAATAGTAAAAAAAATTATCATTTTAATGGACAATTTCCATAAAAAATGAAGTCAAACGGACACCAAATTTTCAATATTTTCCAGGTGGAAAATTATACCAATCAAACACAATTAATTACAACTCAAAGTAAAATAAATTCTAGACAATTCAGTTCCCTGTAATTCATTTTCTTTTCATCCAAATTCCACATTTGCAATCAAACGGACCCTAAAACAAAAGGGATAGTCGTCCTCGAAGTGTCGCCCAATCCGAGTCAAACCATTTTACCATCCAATGATCTCTATTTAAATCCTAAAGAAAACATCGCCAATCAAAATGTTTTGCGTTTTCTTCTCTTTTTCATCATGTATTGATGCTTTATTGTTTAAATAATCTAGTTTTAATAAAGAAATCACATAGCAGAAAAGGAAGAAATTGGAAGAGAGTTCATTGGAATTTCATTTCCTTAAAACTATGGGAGTACACATCCTTAGATCATCCACACAAACCACGATATCTCGACCATTGAACCACACTCTACTCACGACACCTCGAATGCCGGTCGGCACACCCACTCTGTTTATATCTCTTTCCCACTGGGTGTTTGAGATATTGTGCCTTGAATATTTGTTGAGGGGTTGGGTGAGTGGGTAGGGGTAATTTCTTTCTTGGTTTCTTGATAAACCCTATTTCTTTGCTCTTCCGTTGTTTTAAAATGGAAGATTACCGATCATCCTTTCCCATCCATAAGGAAACACTCGTCATTGCTCCCAACAGTGCTTTTCAACCTTAGAAAACTAAGCTTACAAGATAGATTTTCTCACATAATTTTCCTTCTCCATTTCCTCCCAGCAATTTAAATATCACTCTCTAGATGATCTTTTTCCTCCTCCTTTTCCCTTTCTAGTTACTTCCCTATGATGGATTCTTCCTCCACCAAACCTGTCACTGGTTTTTCAACCTCAGAAAACTAAGCTTCTAAGATTGATTTTCCCTCCCTCTCTATTTACTTCCTTCCCTATGATGGATCCTTCCTCTACAAATTCTGTCACTGGCTTCTACAATTTCCTAACCCGAGGAATCGATGATCTCGAACGCATTTTCCTTTCCAATAATTTCATGTCAATTCAGTTCCTCCAAAGAAATTTATCCCTCTTGAGTTCATTCCACAATCAGTTGACTCTTTTGGTTCAAAATCTTCACTTGCCAGTAGGTGAAAAATGGCTTGATGAATACATGGATGAAAGTTCCAGGCTCTGGGAAACTTGCCTTGTTCTTAAATCTGGAATTTCAGGCCTGGAAAATTATTACTCTGCAGGATTCAACATAACTTCTTCCCTCGACAGCCATCGCCATTTAAGTCCACAGCTTTTGCGTCAGGTGAAACGAAGACTCTTGAACAATCTCGTGTAAAAGTTTAAGCAAGCACGCAGGATTTATAATTTTAGACGCGCAGTTGCTCTCTTATCATGTTTAATCATCTCATCACCATTAGAGAAGGCATCATTAATTTTTTAAATGTGGTCAACAAAGAAAAAGTAATCATCCATATTCATGAGTAAATATTTAGGTTTTTTATTGGTTGGGGTAATTTTTGTTTTTTTTTCATATATTGATTTTCTTTATTGAATTCTTGAAAAATCAGGTTACTCGAGCAATATCTAGATGTCAAAGGGAAGCAGTGGGATTGGAGGAAGAAAACAGGTCACTAATGGAGACAAGAATTGAGCCACTTTCATTAAGATTTGAAGAGAGAGAGTCTGTAGAATCAAAACTGAATGGATTCAATGGATTCAGGGGAGTTTTATATGCAATGAGAAATGTGAATTCAATTTTACCGATGATCTTACTCTATGGCTTGGTTTCCTGCTGGCCTGAGTCGAATATTTCAAGATGGGGATATGAAGGCTGCTTGTTCTTTGGATCATCCTTTATGATCTCCACTGCAAGATTGCAACAGAGAGTGGCGTCTGAGATCAACCAGATAACGGGCCGGGGTGGGATTATGCTACACGAGTTTCGACTATACAAGATTTCCTTGGATGAACTGAGGGGAGAATTGGAGAGGAACTGCTTGAGAGGAACTGTAGAGTGGGAATCAGAAGTTGGAATAAGAGAGAGGGTGGAAAGTTTGAAGGGTTGTTTTGGAGTTTTGAGAAATGGTACTGAGAATATCAATGGACAACTTGATGACTTTTTTGATGAAATTGTTGAAGGGAGGAAGAAGCTATTGGATTTATGCAGTCATAGGTAGAGAATTTAGAAGCTCAATTCAAGAATTGGAAGGGAAAAAAAAAAAAAGGCAAGTGGGGGAATCCATAGTTGGATGGTTGTAACTTTTCATTTTAGTTTATCTTTCTTTTTCTTCCATCTCATCTTATGCATTTCCCGTGTCTTTGGTAAGCGGTACTAGACAATACAATGGACAAAATTTTGCTTCATTTTCTTTCTTTATACTGAGTAATCCACCCGACACTGAAAATATAATTGGCTGCTTCAGGGTTCCTTGTGATCAAAAGGGAGGAAAAAGTGTTAAAATGTGATGCCACTTTTGTCATTT
>CAIGRP010073815.1:0-22635 GCA_903798385.1 Fraxinus cuspidata | reverse complement strand
TCGCTCTTTTATATAGTTAGGAAATTGATTGTGCCAACTTTTGGCAGGATATTATTAACATATGCTACATTTTCATTTTACAATCACAAAGTGAGATTGTATCATACATATATATATATATATATATATATATTATTTATTTTGGGTGGTATTGAATTATATTGTTCATATGTATATGATTTTCTACGTTTTGATGCATTTACATATAGATTGAAGATTTTTTTAATATTATTTTCTACGTTCAAATATACATAAATCTCCAAGTCCCATTTTCCATCTAACAGTCCATGTAATCATATCACAACTTTAATTCAACAATCAACGTTGAATTATTGAACTCAAATTTATGTGTCCATCATAAAGTCCCCCATTGTCTTACTTTAATTTCTCAAGAATCGAGATATTATCAGCAATTTGATCTCACTCATTGATACCTAAAAAACTTCCAGTTGATCAAAGTCCATTACCCGTTCAGGATTGAGGTCCTACGCACAACACTCGAGTGAAATTAATTTGTGATCAACGTCATTAATTAAATCTCACGTGGTTCAGTTTAATATATTCAAAACTCTCAATCTTATTACAAGAGTTAAAGATAAACTCTAATAAAATTGAGAAAAAATTATCAAATGAAGTGTTTGTGTTTATTTATCGACTGTGGTACATAAATTTTAGATCGAATTATAAAACAAATCTTTATATGTTTAACAATTTAAGCACTCGATTTATAATATCAAAATGATCTAGAAACAAATGTAACTCAAAGTAATACAACTAATTTATCGGAAATAAAACCAAAAATTATTTCGGATTTCATGAATAGAATCTAATTAACTCTATGGAAAAATACTATCTAAATGAGATTTCAATAAAAGCGCTATGACCCAAGATGATTTACTCCTCTTTTGGATGCAATCGATGCCAACTACTTCATAGCCCAACGTGAAAGTGGAGTCAACAGCAGCCTAGCCATGAGTCGATCTAATTGCTCTGTTGATCTAGAGTTTTTCAGATAAAATTTCACTATAGTAAATTTTCTATTAACTCCCATATTTTAAATAAAATTTTCATAATATGCAACAAAACGAGATAATGAAAAACTCAAAAAGGTTTGAAGTAGCGGTTATATCACCAATCATTCTTTAACCATATCGTATAACAAATGTGTTACACGATTTTTAGTTGAACGGCATAAAAAATTAAAATGTACCTTACTCGACCGGAGATTGATAATACTTATTTCAGTCAACTATATTCCAAAAAGACCTCGATTATCTCCCGCACGCTAATTATTTAAATCTTATCTAATTCCAAGCAATTTAGGGTAAGTTGGCAATTGACTATAGTCAATATTATAAATTGGACAGCAACTAACTTCACGGATGCCCACAACCACTTTAACTTCCACATCTTGTTCTAAGGTAATAATCTCAAAACTATTTATTTTAAGAATGTTATTTAACATCATTCGTATTTAACAGTAGTCTAGGTGGCAATATTAATAACATTAAATTACAAGTTCAATTAAATGAATAACATAATTTCATATTTAATTGAATTTATCACATAATACATTATTCATATTTCAAACTTATTATTTTACTATAACTAAACTTACTCAGAAGTACACATTTTAAGTCAAGCCAAACATGCTCCAAGTCAATACGAGAATGAAAGTGAGACGGCGAAAAGGATCATTTCAAAACAACTTATTTAGATGCTCATTGGAGCTCAAATCCAGACATCGAAATAATTATCTATAAATCCCTTTATTTTTCAACACGGGATTTGATATTTTTTTAAGATTGATCGAATAATATAGAACTCAATTTTCACTCGCTCGAACATAATATATATATTTTTTCATACACCAATGCAAGAAAACGCAGTTTGGAGTTGGTTGGATTTTGAAAAACAAAATTACTCATAATATATGTAAATATTTGTTCAAATAAGTAGAATCTTTTACATTTCTAGAGAGGGGAATTGCCTGCTGTTTTGGTTGATTATTGAGCTGTTAAACCGTGTTTTGGAAGGTATGATTACCTTAATGTCACGTGACACTGTTGAGTTTTTGTAAGAATCAGATCAAAATTGTATTAAATTGCTAAGTTTTAGAAAAATTGTGGTCATTCTTGATCATAAATTCAAAATTTATTTAGGCCCCGTTTGTCTCCTATTATCCCAAAACATTGTTTGCTACAGTAAGATTCTCTACCGCACATTCACCCAATAAAATATTCTACACAAAAATCAATAAAGTTACTTTAAATTTCAACCACACATTCTTTAAAAAATACTATCCATTACTCCATTTCTTTTACAATAATGGAAGACAGACACACACTTAGGAGATATTGCACTAATAGACTCCTAACTTATGGCCCCATATTCACAAATGGTCCCAATTATTCCCTTCTTGGTACTAACCTACTCAACCTATGGTTCTGTCACAAAAAACAGTCCTTTCCTTTAAAATCTATCCATTTGATATATATTTCCTAACCACCCTAGCCCACATTGGCCACATCCATTTCCAGCATCGAAGATGTCAGGGTCGTTGCCAAATGACAAAATTTCACCAAATTCCCTAGCCACTTGGTTTTTATTGTCTCATATACAAAATAACAACGACAATTGACGAACGTAGGGTTAGCATGGGTGATAAAATAATTGCCCTTTAAAAGTTGAGCAAAGTTGAGCATGTAAAGTACAAGCGCACACAATAACCAAAATCGACAGTATCTGCCTATAAGGACTACAAGCACAGAAAAACAACGGGTTGAGGGGGTCAGTGTCAAGAATGGAAAAATATGGACCATTGTGTACAAGGGCCACATGTTAGAGACTATTTGTGCAAAAATCCCTTATTTAAAAATAAATCAAAATAAAAAGGAAAAAAGAACAGCTCCCCTCGGATGCCATGAATCTGATGATCCTACTCACATGTAATTATAGTACAAAATTGGATTAAGTTGTTACTATATTATATTTTTTAATTAGAATTTGACCATTAAGCTTTCAATAATATATTTCTTTAAACAAACTTTTTTTCCATCAACCGTAATTTGGGTGGAGCATTTATAACGTAAAGAAAATACAAATTTAAGAGAGAATATACGACATGTCTCGAGTTAATGAATGTACAATGCTGAAAAAATTAAATAGACTAGAGAATTTGGAGCTAAAGAGAAAAAGAAACAAATTTTATATCATTTTGTGTGTTAACCTTCGACTTGTCATATACAAGAATTTTTGAAAGAGATGTCTATAGTTGAGGGAATAATTAATGCATATGTTACCGTCAAGATTGTTAGGAGAAGAATGAAATCAAGTTTAAGGATCAGATCAAATTTACCTACCTTCCGTAATTCTACTCCAAGAGTATAAAGTGGGTCTCGTTGGCGATGACATGATATTTTTGCATATAAAATTAATTAATTGTGTTTTTGAGTTACAAAGTGATCGCACTGAGTGGACTAAATCCACATTTTTGGTAAGTCGTGTCAAGATTATGATATTTTCATTTGATGTAATAAGTATCTTGTTTAATTCAGTCAGACAAGAATGAAAAATAATTCATTAAGCAAAAAATATTAGTGATACTAATTAGTAATCACAGGACAGAGCCTTAATTACCTGCATCATAATCCCAGATTAAATTGATATAATGTCAGTATTATATTAATTTGTTAATTAAGGATAGTCCAATTCCAATACAAATCATACGGTCCAAATCCACCCTCCACGATTAAGGCACGTGACACCTGTCACATCTAATCTCAAGCACGTGACTCCATCAGAAAATATAGCAGATGAAAAGGAGAATAGAGGATGTTTTGGAGCTTCTTGCATGTCATGTGACCCTTCAGAGTTAATAATAATAGGCCAAACATGGAATTTCAACTCGTAAATACTTAAATTTCTTCGTTTTTGTCATTTTCTGAGTTAAAAACGACAGCTACTGCTTTTTTACTCTTCATCTCTTCCATTTAAAAATTAACGATTTTGTAGACAGGACAAATATAATCGTTAATTTTGCAAACGATCTGGAATGACGAACGTTAGACAACCTTAGAAGTTTAGTAGGAAACAGAACATTTGGGTGCTTACTTTCACTTCTTAGTATTTAGGACTCCAATATATGGACGGAATCATCAATTTGATATAGAATTTTTTGCTATTGCCAAATGCCGTAGATAGAGATTGTGTTGCACATATCATAATATGCGATATGTTCGATATTTCGAGAAGGGTACAATCAAGTTTATGACATTTGCATTCTCAATATTGAGAATAGATAGTCACGATATCTAACATTTTAGCTGGTGACGTCTAGTTAACTAATAAATAAAATTGTTTGCTTAATTGTTAAAAAAATTGATTCTTTGTTCAAATGATGATAAGTGCATAAAGTTCAGATCTACTATCTCCATGAGAGAAGTTTTGATATGACCATCCTATAAATATACGTTAGGATCGTTCATTTAAATCACAATATCTCGAACCTTGAGCCATACAAATTACACACCTCAACATTTGCACCCACTTCGTTTCTTTCTCATACAACTTGAGATATCGAGGTGTCCTGATTTGAGTGTCTCAAGATTCTATATATAATGATTTGAATAGATTGTCCTACTACATGTGATCATCCCCTTGAAACTTTTTTACATCACGAGGCTATTCCCTTATATGTCCCTTCATTAATATTATGACGGGTGTCACTATAATTTCGAAGCATCGAGATCTGTTGAAGCTTTTCTTCTTTTCAGATTAAACTCTTGTTTGGCCTCTATTATTTAAAATTATAATTTTAGGAATAGTGAAAAAAAGTGTGTGATTATAAAAAAAAATTTATTTTGAATTTACGTATAATATTATTTTATTGAATAATGTGTACTTTTTATGAGAGAAAAATGGATTATAGTTTCAACGGGGGTTCAAACCTGGCTAACGCATCTTAAAATTAAATATTAATAACAAATAGCAGAAAACAATCTCTCAAAAATTTAAATTTTTTTAAGTATAATTATAAGAGCTGCATTAATTCTCTCTCTCACAAACTGTGCCAGATTATAACAACCCCTTCACTTCCAAACTATTTTGCTCTTTCAACTCCCCACCACCGCCACAACCACAACCCACTCGCACCGCCATTAACGCCACCGAGTAATTCATGAGAATATAATCGCCTCCGCCGCATGATGGGCCGGAGAACAGAGAGAAACCACCTCTCCACCAAGTCCCACACCCTCCCCTCCTCCCCCACCTACTCCTCTTCCTCCTCCGACTTCGAATTCACCATCTCCATCTCCCCTCGCAAATCCTCCGCCGCCCTCTGTCCCGCCGACGAACTCTTCTACAAAGGCCAGCTACTCCCTCTCCACCTCTCCCCTCGTCTCTCCATGGTCCGAACCCTCCTCCTCGCCTCCTCTTCCACCTCCTCCTCCTCCGACACAACCACCACTGCCTCCCGTGACTCCCATTCCTCCACCGATTCCCACTCCTCCACCTCTAGTGACCTCCTCCTCCTCCACCACCTTCCAGACTGCGGTTCCTCCCGTCCCAGCTCCGCCACTGACGACGAATTCAAACGCCTAACCACCACCACCCCTTCACTCAATTATCCAAAAAAAACATCAAAATACTTCTCCCTCACTCGATTCTCTTCGGTTTTTCGTAAAGAACCCAAAACCACACCTTCATCTTCAACCACACCTTCATCATCTGTGAAGCGTGTGAGTTCAACTGCTAAAGAAGTTGTTCGAAAGTACTTGAAAAAAGTTAAGCCTTTATACGAAAAACTTTCGCAAAAACATCAACAGAAAATTCCCACAAAACCAGATGGATCCATCGAAAAAACATCTCAAATTTCTGTGCATGAAAATCCTCGAAAAGAGAACACCAATGCAACAATTTCACACTCGTTCTCGGGGAATTTAAGGTATCCCAGACGTAGAAATTGCATAGTTTCTAGCTGTCCATCGTCCATGAGATCATCACCGAGTCACTCGGGGGTTATCAGTAAAAATGGGTTCACGGTTCAACCCGTGAACAGGACCCGAGAGGCCATGTACGGGTATTCGGATTCTTCTTCTTCCATGGAGGAGTTGCAGAGTGCAATCCAGGGTGCAATTGCGCATTGCAAAAGCTCTATGAACAAGACTATGGTAAGTAATGAGATCTGAGTAATAATTAGCCAAAATTAAGGGTTCTTCGTTTGTTTGTTGATTGGAAAAATAAAATAAAATTGACTTAAACTCTTAAACATTTTTCTCTTAACTTAATTGTTAATTAACCAGTTAATGTAATTTTCATTGCACGTGATACTATTATGGATTTTACTTATTTTTGGATTTTCTTCTTTGTTTGATGCATGAATATGAACAATATTGTGGGAGCCTATGTTTTGGAATCTTAAATTTTTTATATTATTATTGTAGTCAGTGTATCCTAAATCTCTCAAGCTGTATATCGCACCGACTCAAAAATTACTTTTAAGTCACTTATTTTTGGTCAAAAAAAAAAAAAAGAAGCAGCTTAAGGCCCGTTTGAGCCATATTATTTTTGCATTCTCATTTCTCTACTCATTTTCAATCACACATTTTTCAATAAAATAATATTTTTCATCAGGACAATAACTTTTTTTTTTTTTCAACCACATATTTCTCATCACATCAAACAAAAAATTGTATTCTTGGAGAAAAAAATGTGCACCAAACCTGAGCTAAGTAATATTGAAGTAAGTATTAGAGAAGTAACTTTTATACGTGATTTAACATATACCCGTCGAATATTTTAAATTTTCTATTACGGGTTTCTAAGTTTTGACTTCAAAAATTTGAATTTATATTAAAATTTTAGTTATTTAATTAATTTTGCATGTGCAAGAATCTTCCATGTGCAATGTCATGTATATTAATTGTAGTTTCAGCTTTTCTTTGCCTTGGTAAGAGGGTGACATTAATATTGTGAAATGACTTAGAAGTTTCTTTTGGGTACTCATATCATTAGTTTAAATATGAGCCCTATTTGACAATTATTATAATAATTTTTGGAAAATTCATTTTAATAATATTTTTACAGTAAAATATTATATAAATAAATTTAAAATCTTTTCTACTTTTTAATCACATATTTTTCGAAATATCACTATTCCAAATTCATTTAAAAAAAAAATAACTCATTTTAATGGTCATCAATCAAGGACTAAATTTTTGTTAAATTAATATGTAACGTGAATTGTACGTGATTTTGTAATGGTGTCGTAACATATTCCGCTGCCCCGAATAGAAAAGCGCAATTTCGCTTTGACCTCATAGCTCGTAATTGTCGCCTTCAATTCTGCGAACGGTAGACTAGATATGTGCTCATAAAGGGGAAAAAAAAGGGCTAAAGATCCAATAGTTACGAGAAAGATATTTCTCAAACATGTTTATAAATAAGACACAAAGAGTTCTTTGTGATTAGTTCTCCGAATAATTAATAAGGAAAAATATATAATTATCATATTTTGAAGATTCATTTTCAAAAACTTGGTGGTCACATATGTGATCATTTGATAAAAATTTGTAACTCGTTTATTAATTAAATAGGTTAAGGTATACAATTACAAATTACACAACATCAAAGTTAAAAAGACACAAATGCTGATCACAATTACAAATTTAGTCACAAATCAAACATTCTTACATGTCACAATTTATTTGTTAATCACAAATTATTCATTTTATTGGTTACAATTACCCAAATAATAGATTATTAACACTCTTTAAACCACCACTCCACTCCACTTCACACCTTAACACTATCGCCTCCCCGTCACTGCATGCACCAACACTACCATCACCATCTCTTCTCTATCTTTCTTTACAAAAAAGCCATCGTTCGTTCTACTCAATACTGTCGACGATGGCATCATACTTTCCACGTGGAGCGTGTGGAACTATTGAAGAAGAGTGGAGATCTATTGAATGAAAGCGATTTGCTCCCCATTGTCCCTCTTGCCGGAAGAAATGGTTTGCTCCCAACTTACTCCTCTAGTTCCTTCGCTTACTCTCCCTGCTCCTACAATTCGTCGTTCACTCCTCTCCTTGGGATTGGATCTGCCTGCTCCTCCCGTCGTCGTCAAAAAATGTGGACAACGGATTTTTTTCAATTTATGTTTGAGAGCGTATCTCGATATTGAAGGGTTGTTGGAATGTGAGGGTGGTGATATACATGTAGTTGGATACTTGATTTTTGATTTTAAAAAAAAATTATTAATACATGAAATTGAAAGTTAACAAGTATGGTTTGAAGTAATTTTCCCAAATAAAATTTTGCCTAGAATTTAAAATTTTTTTGTCCTATTAATTTGAGTCCAATCTTGAATTTAATTCAAGTGGGGCACAACATATGGTGGATATATGGTGGTTGCCTTGGTCGATCAATAAGGTGCCATCAAACAATTATTATTAATTAACTAATTAATGTTACTTCAATTATTAATTGGGTAGGCATAATTTGATAGATCTAGGTGGGTGTACCTTGTAACCTAATTTTGTACTGTATTGTTGGTTCACCCTTCACCCTAGGGTGATCCTACTCGAAAGGGTAGATTTATTACATTTATTAATATTAGTTTTAATATTCAAGTAGAATTATTAGGGTGTGTTTGAGCCACATTATTTTGGAAGAATGTGTTTTGGAATAGTAGATTAATAGAGAATGTGTGGTTGATAAAGAAAGAAACGTTATTGATGTGATGGAAAATATTATTTTATTGAAAAATGAGTGGTTGAAAATGAATAGAAGAATGAGAATAAAAATTTTAATGTGGCTCAAACAAGAGCTTAATCTTAAATAGCGATATGAACAAGTGACGACCATAATACATGTATGAGTTATACATTAACATTTAGGGATTTAATTCAAATATATAAAAAAAAAAGAGTATTATCTTGTCTTGATTTATTATAAATATATTTGATACACAATACTGAACTAAATATGCCATGTAAATGTATCTTAGTATTCAACATTTTATTTTGCCTACGGAGCTCAATTTGAGGAGTCGACAAATAGAGAAAATGTCCAATTATGCTTCCATCCAAACACTGCCTTAGAGTGGTTATTGGATGTTTTGGGTCCACAACACCGGCACCAGTAATGTATGCGAGCCAATTTCCAGATATATATTTTTAGATATGTTTTCCACTTGTCAATTAAAAGAGGCTCCACTTCTGTGGGGATGGGCACAGACAAGTCATATGCATATGTAATGTACCTTTCAACCTACTTGGGAATTTCATTCACATGCACACCTTCCATTCATAGTGTCGATGTCAAAAACTGTACATTTGAATACCGGGTACGATCTGCTATAAATTTGAATCGCTTAAAATAAGTGCATGGAGCGATGACCCCATCGTCCTTCTGATACATCATCATCAATTACCAAAAGAGCATAAATTAATTATACAAAACTTAAAAATTATTCGTTCAATCATCGACTTTGGAAGAATCCACTTTAAGCTTATTGGTAATTCACGATCGACTTCCTTTCGTGTACTCTATCCTCAGGAGAATTTGAATCACCATTGCCTCCTCGAAAGAGAGATGTCCTAAATCACTAGAAGATGGTGCCGACTTGCTCAACTGTCATCACACTATGATTATAGTATGAATAGTTTTTTTAAAAATTGAGGTGTTCGTGTTTGTGCCATGTTTTGATTAAAATAGAGAAGTAACCCCAATTTGATTGGAATTGCGAAATGGAACTTTACTTTGTGTAGGACTAAAGTTGAATGAATTCATGCATAGTTCGTTACATGTAACGAGAATTAGTTTGACTTGGATCAAAATAAAATTGGGAGTACAACTGTAGTTAGTATTTCTTTTGCATTATCACAAGATAATCAATATTTGATTAGCAAATTAACTTGATAGTGTGAAAAGCATAAAGTAGATGGTTTCAATTTGAATATCAAAATATCAATTTAGCCCCTATTTGATCCATATTAAAATTCTCATTTTCATTCTTCTACTCATTTTCAACCACACATTCTTCAATAAAATAATATTTTTCATCATAT
Organism: Fraxinus cuspidata; assembly: GCA_903798385.1. Lineage (NCBI taxonomy): Eukaryota > Viridiplantae > Streptophyta > Magnoliopsida > Lamiales > Oleaceae > Fraxinus > Fraxinus cuspidata. The sequence goes on along the minus strand of CAIGRP010073815.1, from coordinate 12,556 downwards.
CAATAACTTTTCCTTATTTTTTAACTACATATTCCTCATCACATCAATAGTAAAAATGAATTCTTACTCCCAAATTTTTAAAATAATGTGGCTCAAACACTCAGTGAATACTTGGATCAATTCAATTATTAGAGACTGACCGTACAAGTTTAATGAAAATTGAGGTATAAATTTATCCCTTTCATTATTAAGGTTTGGACAAAACGTAGGAAACTAATGATGCAAATTATCCCAAAAAAATTATTTTGATCCGATTGTACACTTATAATGAGAATAGAGTACTCTCTTTTAAAACTAGGGATTACTTGCTATTTGGACAATAAGTTGGACCAACGTTGCAAATTATTTCTCCCCAAAATAAAGGTTGAAGTTCTAAACGAAAACGCTAGAAGGAGGGCTTGAACCTCCGACCTTGTGGTTAACAGCCACACGCTCTAACCAACTGAGCTATTCCAGCTTGTTGACATATTGTAAATTATTTCGTAATTATATAATCAATATATAAAAGAATTTGAATCTACTCTTTGAAAAACAAAGATCTCGTCATGGCTCACACAAAATAGTGTCATAAATAGAAATGTTAGGCCAAACTTTTCTGGATTTTGCATGACTTATTTTTCAATTACTGAAATTGCTTTTGGAGTTTTTATTCAATTATTTAGCAATCAAAGGCGTTGAATTTTTCGATACTGCTTGGCATGTATTTATATTTTAAATACCGTGATCAAACTTATATTTATAAATTGAATAATGTTATTCATTTTCACTGGATTGAGCATCGGCCTATATGGCAATTATATGTGATTAAATGATATATTCATTTAAATACAAAGTCACATGACTAATTTAATTGAGTCTATCATTTAGTGCAATGTAATTGCCACATAAACTGGAACTCAACCTCAGTGGAGATGAATAACATTATTCTTATAAATTTAGTAAAACTTACAAGTATTACACATTTTGTCACCACTCAATTCTATCTATTTATAAATAAAATTGATTATAATCAATTCTCAAACATGCTAGGACGAAGTGTTAATTCAACTTCGAAGCAGAGCCTTAACAATCTTTAAACCTTCACTAAAACCAAAGGAAACTCAAAAGGAGAGTTGATACATCAATCATTAAACCATTATCTTACACACAATAATGAAAGTCAAGAGTAGCATTTGCAAATTGGTTACACAGCTACTAGAGAAAGTTGTTACAGCTTCATGTTCACATCGAATAAACTTTACTTTCCATGGCTTTCGCCTTTTCCTCTACCCTATAAGAAGCCAAAAACTCAAATCACATCAAGCTTGATCTCCTCCTCCTATATGCTCTCCATGTCAATTGATTCAACCCTCCTTCCAAACTTTCAGAGCCATTTCTTTGAGAACTTTCAGCTTCAGAGTTGTACCTTTGAGATGTCCAATCAATTGTATCTTCACTCTTTGCCTCGCTTACGAGAGAACCAGTTTCACTCTTCAACTCTGCAACTTTTTTCTCACCTATGGAGTTATTAGTTCCGGTATTACTAGGAAATTCATTGTTCAAGACGGTAGGATTCTCTCTCCTTCTTACTGGAGGTTTAGATAAGTCTTCTCCGTTTTCCACAGCCCTCATCCACTGCAAATCGGTTAGTGTATCATCTCGGATCACCTCTTTCCTGCGTCTCTTTCCAAGAACGGTGAAATTGTCAAATCCTTTCCCCCTGTTCTCTTTCATATCTGGCACAGTATATACCCAATCTGGTACCTCTTGTTCTTCCATGAGACGAGATCTGTAATTCTCCTTCTGCCTTCTTTCTTCGTCCATTTTCTCGAACAACCAAAACTCCTCGTCTGATCGTGCAGCAAGTCGATTTATTTCTCTTTCACTTGGTACATCCGTTCCAAGTGAGCTTGTACCTTTGCGCATAATCTCTTCCAACATATCTCTCCTGTCTTGAGCTGCATAAACAATGACAAAGTGGAGTATTTTCTTACAGTAAACACCATTAAAGAAAATAGAGAAGTACATTGTTGACTGAGACAACTATAGTTGGGCCCTAGCGTTAAATTAGGAAAATGCTACTTGTACCACCTGGTTTACAGAATGCATAGGTGGCTCTCACAGGCTGGTTTAACTTTGTTTTTTGTCCAAAATGATGTGAGATCTTACCACATATGCATTCTGTAAACCAGGTGGTACAAGTAGCATTTCCCCTTAAAATTATAGTACGACAATCAATTCCCGATGACAGAAACCGTCCAAATTTCTGTTTAATCCTCTTCTGGCCCACATGTCCAACTATGAAGCTGGGTTCAACTTCCCAACTTGGGATGGTGGACAGAAATTTTAAGTGGGGTATGCTTCCATGAGGGTCAACTAAAAATTTAACGAAGATTTGGACAGTTTTTGTCATTGAGGACTAATGGTACAAATGTATTGAAAGGTTGGCGACCAACTTCCCCCTTTTCAAAAGGTTGGGGGAGAATAGTTAACTTGTGGAGCAAGTTTCCCTTAAATCTTTATGATGGTGAAGATCCACAAAATACTAGAGATCCAATTATCAATTTTACACCAATCTTAATTGCAGCAATCTGGATAACCAGCTCCAATCGTTTCATATCTTTAAACAAAATTTTCCATTTTCAAAAGGAGGTAAAAAGTGAGTAACCAGATCTTCAAAAGCGACGAACCTGTGGAAGTTGTATTGAACAATCCTGCCTGGATGACCTTGGCATCAATGCCCATTTTCTGCTTGGCTCGTTCTAAGATAACCTCTTCAATTGATCCAACACTGACCAGAACAAAAACTCTCACCTCCTTCTTCTGCCCAATGCGATGTGCCCTATCCTCAGCCTGTTGGTCCATCTGAGGGTTCCAGTCACTGTCAAAAATTATCACGGTATCTGCAGTCTGCAAATTCAGACCAAGTCCTCCAGCACGTGTGCTTAGAAGAAAAATGAAATAAGGAGAGTCTGGAGCATTAAATTTTTTTAGCAATTCCCCCCGGTCTTCAGTTTTAGTTGAGCCATCGAGTCTAAGAAACTTGTAACCATGTAATTCCAGATAATACCCAAGAATGGTCATGAGCCGTGTCATTTGAGAGAAAAGGAGGATTCTATGCCCAGCTTTACGAAGCTTGGGTAGTAAGCGATCAAGTAGCTCAAACTTTCCTGATGATCTGAAAATCTCCTCTTTCCGCAGCATATTATAATCACCCAGAAATAAGTACGGGTGGTTACAACATTTCCTGAGCTGCATTGTCAGGTTCTGTAGGCTTTTGGACTTCCCAGTTCCTGGAAATTCACGCCATCAGCAATGAGATTAGCTAATAAGAAAAAGCTAATAGCCTCAAGAAAGGAAAGTGCTATTTCCCAACAAAGGGGGCACAGATTGTATAATTCATTCCATTGCAAACTCCTAAAAAGGAAAGAAAAAGGTGAAGAAACAACATTTTTCTTATCCTTCTATTACAGGAAGAGTGGAAGGTGAGAAAACCAAGAGAATCGAATGGACAGAACAGAAAAATATGAACACAGATGCACCAGGAAGCAGCATAGATTGTTAAACATAAAAATGGCAGAACATTGTATGATTGTAGATTGACATCATAGTTCATGTTAATATCGAGACGGACTTCTTGAGCAACTTTGCTTCTTACAAGAAATGAAGCCAATAAATAACATGTGGCACTTTCTTGGTCCATAACAATGTCCGGTGGACTAAATTAAAACAATTATACATTTATATTTAAAATTATGACAAAGCGCAAGTCTACCAATACTCCTTCAATTTCTTTGAATACGAGTCTTCGCTGCTAACCAGACTTCATCGTATAGTGATTATACTTGCCAAATTTCAATTCAACTGGAACAAAAGATGGCCCCCTTGGTCAAGATTTTCAATACAGTATCGAAGATATTATTTTTAGCACTGTTCAAATGAATTACATTTTGAACTCTGATGGATACAGGAGTCGTTTTGCAATCAATGCTAGGTCTTCAACACTTGTCTTACTAAGAATTATGAGTAATATTTCTTCATCATTAGACTTCAAAAGTAGTTTAAATAAATCCTGCCTCATTTATGCAAACAAAACAAAAAGATATTGAACTGATTACAAAATGACCAGACAGTGTGTGAGAGAGAAGTGGAGAAGAAACTAAAACACATGCAAGACATTTTAATGATGATGAACATGATACTGCTTCAAGACAAAGAAGTTAAACAGTAAAACAATCCTGAGACAGGCCATTGCCTTAGAGATAAAATAATACTACAGAGAAAGAAGGAGAGGCAGCATCCAATTGAAAACTACTTACCACCGGCCAATCCAACCCTGCCCACATCTGTTACTTGCTGATAATATACTTTCTGCCAGGCAGACATATCACATTTAAGTATGACTTGACGTTTACTAGGAAGGTACTTCTCCACCTCATCTTTCTTCCTCCTCAATATGAATGGCCTTATGACCTGGGGATCATTAGAACGAAAGGGAAAGGAAGAAAAATGTTCACATCAGAAATTCGAACAGTATAATGGACAACACACGATAAAACCAATACCTACATGGTGCAATCGCCGAATGACTAATAATTGTTCTTCATCTGTCAAACTGACGTCACATTTGTCCGCAAAGGGCGCATTAAACCACTCCTCAAAGTTTTCAACTGAATTAAATATAGTTGGAAGGAGAAAATTAAGCAGAGACCATAATTCCTGCAAGCTATTCTGTATGGGAGTACCAGTCAACAGAAGTCTCCGCCGAATTCGATAGCTGTCCAGATCAAGAATCAGTTAGAAAATCATTTTGTTTTGAAATTAATTATGATTTTTGATGCTGCTATGCAATTGAAGGATGTTAAATGCTTGGTTCAAGGTCAGATTAAATGCAACATACCCAGAGACAAGAGTCCGTGCAAGAACACAGTCAGAATTTTTAAGACGATGTCCTTCGTCAACAATCAGGTAGTACCAGTGGATTTTCTTCAAGAATGCTTTATCTCTAATAATAAGATCATAATGGGTGATCAAAACATTGAACTTCCCTTCTCCTGAATACTCTTCTCTCATTGCCTTTCTTTCGTCCAGTCGCCCATCATAAAGAACGGCAGAAACACTGAAAGAAGAAAGTCCATTAGCAATAATGCATTTATACAGAAACTAGTCGTAAGGGTCGGGGGCAGGGAGGATGGTAGGATATGCATACCTAGGAGCCCAAGTTGAAAATTCATTGATCCAATTTGGTAGGACAGCCTTTGGGGCAACAATCAAGTGGGGCCCAGTAACACCTTTGTTTTCGATGAGATAAGCAATCAGAGATATTGCCTGAATTGTCTTGCCCAATCCCATTTCATCTGCTAAAATTCCATTTAAGTTGTTATTGAACAAAGACAACATCCATTGAAGGCCCTCTAACTGATACGGTCTTAACTCTCCACCTTGAAGCATAGCTGGTTGCTCCGTCACCTACAAAGACTCTTGTAAGGTTAGATTAGATATTCACAAAATAAATATTATAACTAGAAAAGAATATCCAATTACGTGATATAATCATAATATCATGCACAGCCACAAACAAGATGCAGCCAAACTTTGGCCATCCAAGACACGCCCTCATGCTTGAAAATCCAGAAAATTCCATTTCTGTTTGGTAAGAAGAGAGTTCGTAAATTTTCCGGGGCACTTGGATCCATTTGAATGAAATGGAAAAATATTAAGGGAAGTTTTCCCAAGGAGCCAGAAAATGCAGGAAATATTTTGTTGCACTCAAGTATTTCTCACGATATTTTACTTAGACAACACAAAGAAATTAAATGCACTTACCCTCAATTTCCTTTTTTTTACTATTCAAACAATAACTTTAATGAGAACAGAAAAAGAGAATAAGGTGAAAAACATTTGTTATTTCCAGGATTTTTCATTGTGTTTTAGCTAATTCAAGCGTGCTGTTTGTCTCTTCTCTCTCTCTCTCTCTCTCTCTCAGCACATTACTCATTTATTTCATAACATAAGCTGATTGATATAAAAGCAGTAAAACCCGAAGTTAAAAAATTACAATAAAATTTATTAGTAATAGTATACCTTCTCCTCAATTGAATGTACAGCAGAATTATACTTTCGCTGGCCTTCAAGTAAATCACCTGTCTTTACTTGATGATCAGAAACGTTATCAACATCTTCATCTTCCCCGGGAAGTGACTGCCCTGGTGTGTCGGTCCTTGAACCAGATAAATCAGGCAAGTCAGTGTCTGAATTTTGCAGGGCTTCAATGCTGTCATGTTCAGCATCTTTTTGACGTTGGACAGCAGCACCCAAACGACCAAGGAGGTCATTAGTTTTTCCTAGGAGCATTGTCAATCTTTCATTTTTGCTCTCCTCAACCATTTTCATGTAAGCTTCTTGATCATCAGCTTTCAGAGCTTGGAACCTCAATTTCTCAGCCCGTGTAGCTCGTTGCCTTTGCCTTCCATGCCAAGCCTGTAAAAGTAAGAATGTCCGGAATCTTATCCTACAACATAACCTCTAATCTTCTATGATCTATCATAAATACAAAATCCCAGAGTTACAAAAAGCCAAGGCACCAAGGACCTATGTGCGACTTGGATGGAAACTGCAAATATTACGTAGCATCTTTTATTGATCAAATGCATTGTAGAACTCATTGAATTACAAGACCTAAGTGGAAAATGCCGCGAACGGTATAACACGAAATGTGGCAATCCCTGTTTTATAAGCCGTCAAAAGAGTTCTCATTCAAATAACATGCTAGTTAGCTGTAGTAATAATGAGTAATAGGCTTAACCTCTTAAAACTCATGACCAGTATGGAACCATACACTACTAAATAAAACAAGAGGAACAAACAGAGAACATTTTTTACGTCCCAATATTTTCTGTGTTTAGGGCAATATCTGCTTCAATATCACATTTAATTACTCCATCGGGAAGATGTTAGTCTACAGAAAATAATTGGAAAATAAAAAGTAGAAAGTATGGCAGCATACCTGGACACCATCACTTCTTTGTTTCCGGCGTTTCTGGGCAGCCTGTACTTGCAATTGGATTTCACGTACAGCATTAAGTAAATCAGCAAAGAATTTCCTTTTCCTGGTTTCTACACGGTTCCTTTCTTCTTCCTCTGATCTTGACAACCTCTACAGCAGAGATATTCAAGATATTTTCAGTTCAATATTATTGTTTCCCCAGGCAGTTACACAACATTTCTCAGCTATGAGGCTACAAATAGAAAGTTTCAGGATTCATTCACATCTACCAACCAATGAACAGTTGCTAGTAGATAGCCCACTCACCTCAGCATCTCGTTTCTTCTTCAGAGCGTCATCAGCTTCCATAGCGAAAGCATCTCCTATACCATATAAAGGACGGCGCAATCGCGTCATGCCCCAATCAAACAACTGCTTATCTGGATTTGCACAACGTAGACGAAGCCAATATTCAGAAATCACTTCAGACCGCACTTTGCTCTGCAGCTCAGCTAACTGATAGGATAAAGAATTCAGAGTCAATGATGATAAACAGCAACATTAACCACTAATATCTGACATATAGGTGAAGAGAGCAGCAATAAAAAGGTGCTTCTGCATGTTAATGTTTCATCTTTCATGGAAAAGGAAATGATACACTCTTTTTTGACAATCAGGAAATATTATTTTTCTCAGTTTTGATGGATTAAAGGAGATGCAGCTTAACTATGGGCAAAAAACCAAAAGAAGAAAAGAAAAGTTTCAGCCTGCAAACAGATTTCCCTCCCTTCAACTTTTATGTATGCAGATACCAATTGGCAATGCAAATCGGCTGGTTTCACATTACACATCCAAGTTGCAATTCATAAGCTTGACAATATTTTGGCTCAAAAATGAAAACTGCAAACATCTAACTCTCTTGAAAAGATAATGCTACGTTTTAAATGGAGTTCTACTCGCATGACTTTGCTAAGGTAGATCGAGTTTTAGAACAGCAATTAATTTCACGAAATACATCCACCTTCTCCAGTTCATTTAAATTTAATGATTTTGGTGGGCCTAGTTACAGTCAATATTATATCATGCACAGTAAACAATTATAAATATCTTTATCACTTCCCAAATAAACTCTACCTTAAGCCCGTAGAGTTCAAGCAAGCACCTAGACTGGAGGTCATCGCCTCTGCTTGTTGGCAATCCTATTTCAAAATGAAAGCACAATAAAATATTCACAAAGATGTATGGCATAAACCCCAAAAATGCATCAAAAAAGTTATTAGACACATCCTTAAACCATAAGATAGACTGATTTTTGTATAAGTATGATAGTTTAGGATAAATAATAATCTATTTCTGGAGATCAGCATATAGAGATTGAATAGGATACATGGATGTGTACATAAATAACTATAATGATGCTTGCATCCTTACCCAAGTCAGGACCCTAATAAACCCACCATCAGATATAAGACAGAACAAAAACAAACTTATTACCACTACAAATGTGTCTTTCAATAGAAAATACAATCATACCATATGAGTGACCATTTTCAACCATCCAGGATGGTTTTGAAGGTAGAAACAGAAAACAAGATAGATATCAAGTCATTAGATTATTCGAAATAAGACCTAGCTTGTCGTAGCTGTTGTAATCTTAAAACAAGAACCATATCGAGAGTTCATTTTCCGACCATCCAAGCTGATTTTGAAAATAAAAACAGGGATAGGATAGAATAATCACGTGGTTATAGTTAAAAACGATGATCAAAATGATTATTTAAAATGTGACAAACAAGTTTGAAATGGTATTCTCATGAAAGGTAAAACTCTTCTTGTTCAGAGAAGTCAAGGAGATCTTTTTCAGGAAAAGAATGGAATATGAAACAAAAAAGAGTGATGTAAGAGAGTTTGCATGTGCACAATTTTATTAGGCGATTTAAGTCAACAGACACTGCATATTGAGAGACATTTACCACTAAAAATGGAAAAATATACATACTTAAAGGCCACCGAAAGCTAAGGAGAATAAACACACGCAAGGCAATGATTAATAGCAAAGAGAAATTAAGCAAAACAAAGCATAAGGTCAACCAATATTGATCTGACGAGTGCTTTCATGAAACTTTTATGCAATTTGTAGTTGAAGATAGAGAGGGTCAGGACTTCAATATAATAAGAAACCACACAAATTGGGCCCAATTCATGCAGAAGAAATAATTTATTTGCAAAACAGTATCTAGAAAAGAATTCGTGAAAATAACTACCTTCAAGTTCTGTTATCCGGTGCTGGATTTGGCTTTGAAAGCGGTTTTCCTTTAATTCTGTCAATCGAGAACCAGACATGCACGGTTGTTGCTTTAACACGGCATCCTCAAAGTCCAACATTAAATCATTGTAACTTGAATCACCAGAGCCCTCCTGGATCACGGTGTTGTTACAAATCCAATTTTGATAAGAAGCAAAAGTAGAACTCCAAGGAAACAAGGAAAAGAAAACTAAAGTTCAGAAAAAATATTACACAACCAAATTAGTTTTCTGCGTTGTAATAATTATAGACTAGATGGTAAACACAAAAGAAATAGGGCAACCTAAGATTATGAAAATGAGATAATTAAATAAAGAAAAAAATTAATTTCTGAGCCGTTTCGGTTTACTTTAACTACAGATATGGTCCTAGCAGAGAAAAGCAGAAGAGGATCACGTAGCAACCAAGATGAGGAATTGCTTAATAAAGATGTATGAGATAATACTTGAGGTATTGGAAGAAGTTCCATATATATGTGTGTGTGTGTGTGTGTGTGTGTGTATGTATGTTATATGTATGGCTACGGGTCAAGTTGGTAATTTTACTTGCATCTCCCTCACCCATATGATATACACGATCAATTCTCCATGTGGATAAATAATTGTACAACTTATCCCTGAAATCTGAATTATTTTTTGGTCCAAATACAACAATAACAAACAACAAATTGAGCCTATCATCAATAAATTTGGGTTCAGGTTCACAAATCCCTTGGTGACACTCCGTTTGTACCACTACCAGATACTTAGCAACCACAACAAGCCATGTTAGTCTTGGGTCCACCCCTCCCTTTTCTCATCACTCAAATAGACATGAGATTCTTTAGTTTTATGTGCAAATGAAACTAAGAAAAGTTCCCAGTTCCCAGGACAGCTGTTATAAATATATTAATACCTGGATCCGAGTATAAAAAGGGATATAGGGGATTTGAACCCTACGTTAGCCGTATTTTGGGCATACGGAAAGGCGAATGAATGCTTGATTGGTTTCATGACAAAAGGCAAAAGGGGAAATGAATTACAATGTCGTGGACTACTATGTGTTTCAACAGCTAAAGAAAAGTTTAAAAAAAAGCCATTAAATAAAACTGAAAGATTCAAAAGATAATATGTATCTTGTTATCCGGTAAAATCCAAAAACCGAAAAGCAATTCAATATTTAATAGCCTAAATTAATAAAACTATGTCTTTATTCCTTGAAAACTGAAATAGAAACATTTATATACAATTTAAGGATTATAATGCAAAAATCATTGAATTTCAGTGAAAATAACTCTATATTAAAAAATCACAAATTTACTTTATTCCTTGCACTTAGAGCTCAAACTAGGACATGAGTCATAGTAATGGTGCATGTGTGATGTTCTGTTGATGTAGATTAGGCAGCTTCAGAAAAGCAAGACTGGACAAATTGTCTTCAACTGCTATCTTAGCTGCTAAAATGTAAAAAAATCTTATTTTCTTCTCCATGTCACTAATTAGAGTCAGATAGACCTGCGAGAATTTATTTTCTCCTGGCAGGCTCAAGCTCAGGTGCAATATGAATGGTTGATTCTCGAGTAAGGGATTTGTCGAAAACAAGCTATATGTCCACTGGTGAAACTCGACCTATTCTTGTACAAATTAAGCTTGAATTTAGGAATGAAATAACCCGCGTAGCTGGGACTTTGATGTGTAGTTGACTTTTTAGCATTTTTTGGGGTCTCAAAAGAAAGTCAGTTGAGTGTATACAAGGAAGAATCTTTCAACGGCTACTCAGTTGTCCATCCTTTTAAGGGTCGGCCCTACCCAACCACTATTGGATAGATACAGCTAGAAATCAATGTCGGAGAATGTAGAGTTATTGAATAAGGCTCTTTATTAAAAATCATGAGCAATCAATAACCAGAGTCAAGAATAACAAGATACTTTTGTACACGTAGCACCAGTCAACTCTCGCAAGAAAACCAACCACAAAACAAATTTGAATATAAAAATGAACAAAATCTAGTAAAGTTGAAAGCTTTAATTTGTCTGAATCCTCACTTTTCTCTTTGCCACCAGAGTTAATTTTGAGAAATATTTCTTCTTTTTCTTTAACAGAAAAACTATCCCATTGGTCAAGTTTCTTAAAAAGAGGATCTTAATCAATGGTTTTACTCCAGCTATGAAACATCTACTCAGCTTATACAATTTCGCTCAAGAGCAGAATCTATAAATATCAATCATCCAAATCATTAATATAAAGACGAGAATGTCTCATGCTCCCAGAGCATAATATCAAAACAAATCCATGGAAATCTCAATTTCAAAAGCAGGATAAAAATCAATATAACGTAGCTGTACTCTAAAACGCATAATAGTCCAAAATCAGAAAGAAACGAAGATTCCTAAACAGTTTATTCCCCAACCAATAGCCTCAATTACTAAACCTAATTACCAACTTCCAAACTTAAAAAAGAAAGAAAGAAGCAGCTCAAAATAAAATCTTGACTATAATTTACATGGAAACTTGAGTTCCATGAAACAAAATTAAAAATAAATAGCCGTGATCAATTTAAAATAAAAAGAAAAGAAAGAACAATAAAATTAAAGCTGAAATCTTGATTTCTCTATAATTAGTTCACATCTTTTTTATTTATTTATTTAGTCTGTAAAAACACTTATTTTAACAAAATTCCCATCAACTGCTTCTAAACCCAACTAAAAGAAAATAAAATCATCAAATCACTAACCATTCTCCTTGGCGGTGTAGTAATCTTATCCATATGGGGACCTTCCACGGGGGATTCAATTCCAATCCCAGCACTTTCGCTGACGTCATCGACCGCAACACCATCACCGTCTCCATCGTCGGCAGCACCGAGGTAAATGGAGGAAACGGAATCGTAGACATGTTGGGGCAAGGGTAAATTCCGGGAGAGAAAACTGAGTGCATAGATCAAGGTTTTGGTACTATCCAAATCGGAATCGGAGTGCGGGTCGGATTCTTCCGGGTCGATCCCATTTTGCTGGGGCAGAGAGGGAGCGGAGGAGGGGTTGGGCTCTGCTACCTGGGCTACCATGGCGGGAAGAAGAAGATGAGAGAGCACTTAAACGGCGCCGTAAAATTGTTTTTAAGGTTTTTTTTTTTTATATAAGCGGATTTTAACAAATTATTTGTAAAATCTTATAATTTAGCTTAAAATAAGTAATTATTATCCGTTCTGTGTTTTTGGGTTTGGGGGCAGTGGTAGAGGCGTCGGGTTGTGGTTCTGCTTCAGCAGTTTTTATGGAATTACGAGAAGGTCCTCGCGTAAGGCTTTCAAT
>CAIGRP010073806.1:0-22597 GCA_903798385.1 Fraxinus cuspidata | reverse complement strand
TATATAAATTACAAGAAGAATAATGGAAAAATATCACCTGGATTATGAAATAAATCAAAAGAAGTTGATTTTCAAACCCAAAGTTGAATTCTTCAAAATCTTGATGTAATTGACCTTCAATTCCTTGTTATGGCTTGATCTTCTCTCTCAAAATATAGCAATTAGTCTCTTGTTCTTTATGAATTTGATGATAATATTGTGTATGAAGAGGCAAGAGAGAGTCCTCCGATATGTGTAACTCTCGTTCTCTATTTATAAGAATCAGAAAATATGTCAAAATCACGTCCAATTTGATTTCCAAAAGAGTTTGAATTGTAAAAGGAAATTAAAGGTTCGTCTGCGAAAAATGCCTGTGTGCGCGCACCGGTATACATGTTGCGCGCGCGCTATAGAACCAAATGGCTCTAAGGTTGGGAAAAATAAGGTCATGCGCGCGCGCCATAAATTGCCCCGCGCGCGCAGGTTTGTCTCTGAACAGCTTCCAGTATTTTAACCATAACTTTTTCTACAAGTATCCGATTGAGCTGATTCAAAGTGCGTTGGACAGGTTATCAAAGAGATACAATTCTTCTAGAAATATAATATTTCCAATTCGAACATTTACTATCTGAAAAATGGGTCTCAAGTTGAGGCTGAAACTCTATAACATAACTTCTTCGGTTGGAAATTGATTTCCACTATATTTCACTCATTTGCCCTTCAATTGCATCCAATTGATCTTATATGATCTTTAATCATCGTTTTGTGGTCCAGATAATCTATTGGATGTTTACACTTTGGTCTCCAAATTTTGGATTTCCTTCGTTTTCACACGTTTTTCATTCATTTCTTCCAAATCCACCAATTTGCATGGAGTTCAACCTAACAAACATAATTAACATAAAATTAAGCTAAAACTCATTCAAATAACTAATAAATACTCTAATTTAATGGATTAGATAAGTGTACAAAATACACTTATCACCGGTCACTCAAACTCACTTTTCGAGTTGAATGAATTTCCAACTCAAAAATCAATATTACCAACCCATTAAATTGACCTAAATCGATTGGAATCATTTTAGGTCAATATAGATTGTTGGTTTCATGGGTATATTTCCCATAAAAATCATTTTAAAAAAAACAGTGCCCTAAATCGTGGGTTTCGAGATGAGTCAAAGCTAAGCCGAAATCGACTTGTTCTCTCCACGAACCAACCTGAATCGATTAGGGTCAAACAAACCAATTAGTCGAATAATCGGGTAATATGTCCAACCTTAATTTGAATGTTTGCTCTGTTTTCTTTTACCGAAAAATATTATGTTTTATAACCTTCTCTAGAGAGAGAAAGGTTGACACCATAGAATGATTATTTTGTTTATCATGGAACAAGCATATTTAGAGAGTTCCACAAGGATAATGCTCACGCGAAAATGACAATTGGCATCAATTGTGTTATTGCGAATCACACTGTCTTACTTGTAGCAAATTCATAATTCCCAATTGTTCTGTTGTTGATCGTGTCGTCCTAAGGTACAAGGATATCGTGCATCATGTCGATCGACTACTTTATCTATCGAGAAAGGGTTTATATTTATCATCATAATTGGAAGCTAAGATCGCCCTACATTGTCCATTTATTTTCTGTTAATTGGAAATAGTATAATCTTAATTCAATTAAACTTTAGGCCCCTGTTTGATGGAGTAAAATACTCCTGCTACAAGAATTTTATCCAGTTTCGTAATTGTTTTTCAAAGTAATAAAAAATATATATACTGCTTTAATAAACGAAAATTTAGTTGATTGAGCAAATGACGTGAATGACCGGCAAAAAGTCCCGATTTAGAAGAAGAAAAAGTTACAGCAACCGAGAGATTTGAATAATGGGTTTCTCCAAAGATAATCTGAAAGGCATTGTATTGGCTCTCATCTCATGCGGGTTCATTGGTGCAAGCTTCATCATCAAAAAAAAAAGACCTAAAAAAAGCTGCTGCCGCTTCTGGTGTCAGGGCTGGTTGTTAATTTAATTTATTATTATTATTTTTTTTTTTTGTTTATCGTGGACTCAAATTGATCCTTTTTCCTATCTGGGCTCTTGTTTTTGTGTATGATGGATTTGTTTTCTTGGATTTTCTTAATTTTTATAGGTGTTGGGGGTTATTCATATCTCGTGGAGCCTCTATGGTGGTTTGGCATGATCACAATTCACAAGAATGTGTCTTTTTCTATTCTTTGTCCCTTTGTTGTATTCTGTGTAATGTTCATTTTACATGTAGACATGCCATTCTGTGAATGAATTTGATATGAACTCTTAGAAACGAATAAATTTCTATTCAATTATCTGATTTCTATTTCAGAACACCTAAAGATCATATGAAGATTCTTTATTGTAAACATGCAGAACTCTTCAGATTGGTTGTCAAGTTTTAGTTTAGCGTGCTTGCAAAACGAGATGTCAGATTTGATTTACAATGGATATTTTGATGTTCTATGTTTCACTGATTGCCTTCGTAATTTTGTTCGTTTTTCGATTTCTTATACAGTGATCATTGGTGAAGTTGCGAATTTTGTGGCATATGCATTTGCTCCTGCAGTGCTTTTCACTCCTCTTGGTGCATTGAGTATCATCATCAGGTACTTTGATCATATGGCACGTTGGTAGGGTGGATTGAATACTACACGATAATATTAAGGGACTATTTGATGTAGATTTTTTTAGAAAATAGATTTTATAAATAGTGATTTTTGGAGGATAGGGAGGTTAAAAATGAGGAAAAGTTATGGATCACATGCAAAATTATTTTATAGGGAGTGTGTGGTTGAAAATGAGTTCGGAGAAAAATAAATTTTTAAGAATTTGTACCCAAACACATAGGCTAAAGAAAACAAAAAGGTTAAAATCTTATTTATATTACCTTTGAGTCTGGTCTAGTACTGTGTACCAAACATACACGGTGTTTGCATTTTTCGTTTTAGCAATGTTAAAAGTTCCCTTCCATATATTTCATTTGAATTGGCTTTCATTTTTTAAATGATATGTCGTAGTGCGGTACTAGCTCACTTTATGTTGAAGGGGAGGCTACACTGACTAGGGATGTTGGGCTGTGTCATGTGTATTGTTGGCTCTATAATAATTGTTAGTCATGCGCCATACGAGCAGCCCATCTTTTCTGTTCAGGAAATATGGACTATGGCGACACAGCCAGGTGCAAAAATCCTCGTGGCTTGTTTGTTGAAGTGGACTAGATATAATTAAGAAAGAAAATAAAATCTTGTCCACTTTACTTTCGTGTCCTATCCAATGTCGCACCAAAACATGCTGATACTGTTAAATCTCGTGTCTAACTGCATTTAACTTCTTTAATTTCAGCAATTCTGCTATATGTGGGATCTGAAAAGATGAAAGAAATATTGAATTTGCTTGAATGAATATTATAGATACTCAATCGTGTATTTGTACAGGAAGAAAACTGACTGCTCCTACAAGTTAGGGACTATGAGTTGTCTAGCTAAAAATAAGGCAATGCAATAGGAAAGATAATATACAACAAATAGGAAAGATAATATATACATTTTTATTTTCTAACACTCCCCCTCAAGTTGGAGAGTGGGTATCTTCCACTCCCAACTTGTGAACCATAGGAACAAAAATCTCTATCCCCAAGGGCTTTGTCAAGACATCTGCTTGTTGATGTGCAGAATTTACATATTTTGTAGTCACAGAACCATCTTGGATCTTGTCTCTAATGTAATGGCAATCTATCTCAATGTGCCTAGTTCGTTTATGAAAAACTGGGTTGGCTGCAATGTGTAGGGCAGCCTTGTTATCACAATATATCAAAGCAAGTTCATGATGTGAAAGTCCCAAGTCTTTCAATAGATATCGGAGCCATGTCAACTCACAGTAGGCTCCCATCATTGCACGGTATTTCGCCTCAGCAGAAGAAAATGAAACTGTTTTCTGTCGTTTCAACCTCCAAGATATCAATGAAAGTTCAAGAAAGACACAATAACCCCGTAGTAGATCTCCTAGTGAGTGGGCAACCTGCCCAATCCGAATCACAGTAAGCTCTCAACTTGAAATCACCATTCAAAGAAAAGAAAAGACCTTTGCCAGGAGAACCTTTTAGATACCGGACGACCCGAAGAGCTGCCTCCATATGAAGCTTTCGAGGTTGGTGCATAAATCTACTCAGGACATGTACAACATATGTTATATCCGGCCTCGAAACTGTCAAGTAAATTAATCTGCCGACTAATCTTCAATACTGACTCGGATCTTTAAGCAAGTCACTCTTGTCTGATAATTTCAAGCCTCGTTCCATAGGAGTATCAATAGGAGCTACACCTAACATCCCTGTATCTTCAAAGATTTCTAACACATACTTACGTTGGGAAATAAAAATTCCATTCTTAGAAGTAGAAACCTCAATACCAAGAAAGTATTTAAGATGAAAATGACTATGCAGAAATTTTTTAGTTGCAGCAATGCTAACAGGATCATTCCCAGTAATTAAAGTATCATCAACATATATCAAGAGAGCAGTAAAGGACTTGCCTTGTTTTCTGGTTAACAGAGAATAATCGGCTCAAGATTGTAAAAAACTAATGGAGCAAATGGCCTCTGAGAACTTCGCGAACCACTGGCAAGATGCCTGTTTCAAACCGTATAATGACTTATGAAGGCGACACACCAAGTTATCCTTCCTTTGTCGTCGAAGCCCTGGTGGCGGAGACATGTATATTTCTTCAGCTAAATCACCATGAAGAAAAGCATTGTTGACGTCCATTTGGTAAATGGACCAACCACAAGAAGCAGCCAAGGCGAGCAGGCAGCAAACTGAGATTATTTTGGCGGTAGGGGAAAAAGTGTCCTGATAATCAACACCTTCCAGCTGAGTGAAGCCTTTGGCGACTAAATGAGCTTTGTACCTCTTGATAGAACCATCAGAATGGTGTTTGTAAACACCCATCTGCATCCAATAGGAGTCTTGCTGGCCAGGAGTGAAACAAGAGACCAAGTGTCGTTGGCTTGGAGAGCCTGTAATTCGGAACGCATGGCTTCCTGCCATTTAGGATGAGCGGCGGCTTCCGAATAAGAACCGGGTTCCGTGACCTCACTGATATGAGCAACAAAAGAGTGATGTGCAGGTGTATATCTGTGATATGAAACAAAATTGGCCAGTGGATATCTCATACCTTTGGTCGGACTAGGCAGCAAGGAGGACGATTAATTGGAGAAAACGGTGGAGCAGACGTAATCGCGAAGCTTGGCTGGCGGACCGGTGTGGCAATTGGAACGACGAAGTGGAGCTAGGTCAGGTGGATGGCTAGGATCGAGTGAAGAAGAGAAGAGAAGCGGTGGAGGAGGTGGATGTGACGAGGATTCTGGTGCCGGAAATGGTGAATCCAGCGAAGGAGGAGAGACGGAAGCAGATTGTGGAATCAAAGAAGAAGGAGGCGTGTTTGGATGGGGAGGAGTTGTGTTTGGATGGGAAGTGTCTGAAATGGAGTCAAAAGCGTAATGGATGTCATGGGCCATAAAAGGAATTGGGCTAGAACTAGTGTTTGGACCAGAATTAGCATAGTAGGGCTGAATAGATGCATAAGGAAATATGTTTTCATGAAAATTTACATCACGGCTAGTGAAAACCTTTATGGTTGACAAATCAAATAATTTGTAAGCATTTTGACCAATAGGATACCAGATAAAACTGAAAGTATGGAACGATAGTCAAATTTGTGAGAAGTATGGACATTAGTTGCATATGCTAAACAACCAAAGACATTTAGATGAGAAAAAGAAGGCGATTTTGAATAGAGAAGTGAACTAGAGAAGGGAGTCTATTGATTATGTGTATAGCAGTAAGGGCTAGCAGTAAGGGCACAGTCCCCCCAAAATTGGGTAGGGAGTCTAGCTTGAAATTTCAAAGTTCGAGCGACCTGCAAGATGTGACGATGTTTGCGTTCTACAACCCCATTTTGTTAAGGTATATAAACACAAGAATGCTGAAAAATGACACCAATATCATGGAAAACGGAACGAAGTGAGATAAATTCCCCACCATTGTCACTTTGAAAAATCTTAATGTGAGACCCAAATTGTGTGAGAATATAATTAAAAAAGCGTTTTAAAAGTGATTGTACTTCATTTTCGTGTCGCATCAAGAAAATTCATGTGAAACGTGTATAATCGTCAACAATAGTAAGAAAATAATAAGCACCAAAAAGAGAAGAGTGTCGATAACGACCCCAAATGTGACAATGAATTATTTCAAAAGGTTTTACTGAAGAGATTACACTAGGACTAAAAGGTAAACGACTCTGCTTAGCCAAAGGAGATATAGGGCAAGCATTATTGGACTGAACGGAAAAATTCAAAAAATTATTTGCTATGAAACTCAAACGAGGATGTGATACATGACCTAAGCGATTATGCCAGAGATCGGTGGATGAGATGGTGAGGTTGCAGGTTGGTCGACGTGTGGGTGAGGAAGAGTTTGTCACGGATTTCTTTGTTGCTAGTGCCACCAAATAGTATAGTCCATCACGTTGTTTACCCAAACCAATCATCCTCCTCATAACCAGATCCTGCAAAACACACCAATAAGGGAAAAAGGTTATTGAACAATTCAGGCCTCTCGTTAGATGACTAACTGACATCAAATCAACTTTGAATGTAAGTACACATAGCACATCATTCAAATAGTAGATGGAATTAAGAGGTAATGATCATTTTGCAACAATATTAGCTTTTTCTCCGCTAGGCAATAGCACAGGAGGTAATGAGCAATTTTTATTTGTGCGGAAAAACAATTTTGATGATGAAGAAATATGATCCATCGCCCCGCTATCAATGATCCAACTGCGGGAAGCGACTTTAGACAAACCTGGCTTGGTCACGGCATTTGCTTGAGAGCTAGATCCTTCATTTTTGTTGTGAAGAAGTGATAAGAGCTACTTCAATTGGGTCTCTGAAATTCCAACAACATGATTGTTGTCCTCTTTAGAAAGACACTCAGATACGTGATTAGCTGCAGGCCTGTTATTGTTGTTGAAACGTTTTGGGCCTTTTTGGGTGATCCGCTGGATACCCATGTAATTCATAACAAGTTTGGACCCAATGGCCCAATTTTCCACAATGGGTACAATGAGGGCGTCCTTTTCCAGATCCTGAACGTTTCTTGTCTTGATCAATTCGGTATCCTCCACTGAAATTATCTGGTGATTTTTCTTGCGATCTGAAATCATGCGAACCATATGGACGGTCGAACCTTCTTGTACCAGTCGATGGAATGGATTTGCTGCTGTTGTTGCTTCGAACAGCCATAGCAGCGCTACCCACCAGAATCACCTGCAGCGTGTGTCGAGCTCAGGAGACGCTGCTTTTCGTCTTGAGAGACGGAGGAATATGCTTGGCGAACCGAAGGAAGGGGGTTCATCAGGAGGATTTGGCCGCGAACACCACTATAAGAATCATTTAATCCCATCAGAAATTGCATCAATTTTTGTTGATCCTGTTGTGCCCCATGTACTGCATCGATGTAGGAACTTAGTTCATCCCATAGGCCCTTTAATTTTGTATAATAAGGAGAGACAGAGAGTTTTCTTGTCGAAGATAGGCAATATCTCGCTGAATCTCGAAGATGCGAGGTGCATTGCTTTGAGAGAATCGCTCACGAAGATCTTCCCAAACTTCATTAGCGGTAGAGTAATATATCACACTGTCTGAAATTTCCAGACTGAGAGTGTTGATGATCCAGGAATGGACCATATCATTACACCGAGACCAAGCTGCATAACTTTGAGGATCTGCTGTTTTTGAGTGCACTGATTGAACCATTGACAAAACCTAGTTTGTTTTTGGAATTTAAAGCCAGAGTCATAGCCCTTTTCCAAGTGGAATAATTTTCTCCATTCAAGGGTTTGGAAATCAAAACCAAACTTGGATGATCTGAATGATGAGTGAAATAGGGGTTTGAGATATTCGTTCTTGAAGAATCTGCATTAGGATCGACAATTTCCTTGCCAGGAACAAAAGGAGTTGGTGGTAATTCATCATTGGCCATGATGGCTGAAAGAGAGAGATGCTACACGAGAGATTTAAAGTGCAGCAACAAACCAGGATCTTAGTCCTGCTCTGATACCATGAAAAGATGAAAGAGATATTGAATTTGCTTGAATGAATATTTTGAATGAATATTATAGATACTCAATCGTGTATTTGTACAGGAAGAAAACTGACTGCTCCTACAAGTTAGGGACTGAGTTGTCTAGCTAAAAATAAGGCAATACAATGGGAAAGATAATATATACGGTTTTATTTCCTAACAGGATCAGTGGTTGCACCTCAATGTGGGCACTCAAATATACTTGTTTTCACTGACATTTGTTCGCTCTCTCTCGGTAAATTTCCTCTGATGCCTGTACAATATATTTCAAAATCCAAAGGATTAGATTATGGAGGTTGAAACTCTAAAATTCAAATAGCTTTGAGAAAACGACTATAAGTAAAACGATTACCCAAAATAATCAAACTTCCTGTACTTCTTTTTCTTTTCTTCTCTTATATGAACATGTACAGTTTAGTTCATCTTCGACCTTGCAAATTAAAATATTTTTCTGAATAATATGCTACAAACAATCAATTAAAGAATGTTTATGACTTGACTTCTCAGCATGTAGATTTTATGCCTACGCGTGCCCTGTGTCCCAAATGTATATAACAAGAATCCTATTCTGTAATTAAATTTTAATGCTTTAGTTTCTGACAAATCTTTTTTGTTTCAGGCTCTGGATACCTTCAATACTGCGATTTGTTTCCCCAGTATATTATGTCATGTTTACTACACTTACCATCGTTGCCAGCATCATCATGTTTAAGGTAAGGCCAATTCACTTATAGTATCTTCTGCCCAAATGTATACTTTTCAATCTCTTCTTACTGTAGCTATGTTACCAGTAATGAGAGGCAGTCTTAAAATGAATTTTCCTTCACTTTTGAATTGACATTTTAGATGTAACCTCTGTTGAGGACAATAATTTGAGAGTGACTGTGTGTATTATTCATTCACTGTAATATGCTTTGGGGCTTCATAAATTGTTTTAAGCTTTCATACACCATCATTGGAAACCCTTTAGGGCATGTTTGACAGGGTTTCTTCTTTTGCTTCTACTTTTTGTAAAAGAGCATCACGAGGAAACTTTCTTAGGCCAATTTTATTTAAAAGCTCTTCTAGCCAGAAAACAACTTTCAGAAAATTATCCAACTTGTTCAAAAATAGCAAACTGACCCTTAGGCAGGCAGGGTATAGATGGCTGTTTGGCTTACTCCTAAGTTGAACTAATTTACAGGTAGTTTTTTAAAGCAATCGCCAGAAGTTTATTTACTCAAACTGCAGTTTGACCTATTTTTAGGCATTCACATTTTAAATTAAGTCGCCGTAGTTTCCATCGTTATATCGAGGAATCTGAGGCTTACTGTGAGAAAAGACGGAAGAGAGTGCAAAAAACTTGTAAATCTCTTTCTTGATTCTTGTTTGTTTCTGGGTTTTTTTTTATTTATTATTGCTCTGTGAGTTATGGATTATGGTCCAATCCATAACAAACTTTACCGCAGGACTGGGATGGACAAAGTGCTGGAAATATTATCTCAGAAATATGTGGAATTATCGTCGTGCTCTCTGGAACCATTTTGTTGCATATTACTTCAAGAGAAGTTCATCTTTCAGAGGTTTATTCATGATTCTGCTCGTTCTATCATAGATATTTACTTGTAAATTCCCTACTACTGAATTCGAAGTGCTTTGATTTCCACGCAGAGAAATCACAGTTCGTTGGAGGCAATTACACTCCTTTATCCCCTTCTATATCAGCTGGTTTATGCAGCGGAAATGGAGTGTGTTTGAGGCATGAAGAGGAGGAAGATGAGGACTACTCTGAAGAAGTTTGCTCAAGAAACCAAGAACTTTACTTCTAGACTGCACATTTCAGCTAAAGAAACCGAACTTCTTTTCTGATCGATGTATTAAAATTCATTGATGAAGGTGACACAGATTAGATTTTGCAACGCGCTTTTAAGTTATATACAGTGATTATAAGAAATTTACAGAGGAAAATGCAAAAGCCAACTCAAAATGAACCAACTATAGTAAAGATTCAAAAATCACAAGAACTTAAAAACGATTTATGAAGTTTACGAACTATTTCAACTCAAACCAAACCAAAAGGCAACAAGATCTCATCAATTAAAGGCTGAGACAATCGTACCAGTCTGTAAACAACCTAGACCCTCACTCTCAGATGCATTGAACGAGATTTTTATGGACCAGAGGAACTCAAACCACATCAACCGTCTTCACTCACACAACAAGAATCACTCAGACTCCCTGTCTCACAAAGAAATTAGAAGATCATCGGATGAGAAGTTGCAGATGAAGAAGACGACGAACAGAGTGTAATAGACAACACACGCAGAGTAAAATGATAGAATGCCTTTAGAGTTTCAGCCAAATGAATTATTTACAGTTTCTGGGAGGGATTTTTCCAAGCTTTTAAGCCATTTTATGAATGTTGGCAACTCAGATTATCGCCTAAAATAATAAAAGTCTATATTACCCTTTTTATTACTTTAAATTACTTAATACACATTTCCTCCTGCCATCATAATTGACTATTTTTAAAGGGCATATTTGGAAAGGGTGATAATTTAATCAAGAGGCAGTCAAAAGCAACAGCTACAATGGAACCACTTCTAAGTTGCCAACGGTCATAAAATGGCTTCAAATCTTGAGTAAATCCTTCCCAAACAGGCACTTATACTTACAAAGCCAATCGTCAATCTAGGATGAAATCCAATGGTCCAGAGCAACTCACAAGTCACAACTTTGCAATTCACAAAGAAATTAGAAGATCGTCAAACTTGTAGACGAAGAAAAAGACGAACAGAGTCTCACAGAACGCTCTAAAAGACGGCGCACAAAGGAGAATGACAGAATGCATTTAGGATTTCAGCCAAAGGTATTATTTATACTCACAAAGCCAACTGTCGATCTAGAATGATATCCAAAGGTCCAGAGCAACTCATAACTTTGCAGTTCAAGCGAAATCCAAAGTCGCACTTCTCAAATGCAAGGTATCTGATAAGGTATTGGATCCGGGTTGTTGGGCCTTCACTGAAGTTATTGGGCAATTATAATTCCGACTGAGCCAAGCCCATTTCATGCCTTGTAGTTGGACTGGACCTGGCTTCACAGCCCAACAATACTTGAGGAAAATCAAAACGAATTCATTTCTGAAGTGTAATATTTCTTAGCCACCATCAATTTCTTCACCACCACTTCCTCCGCCCCCACCAAATGCCTCTGCCACAAAATCACCACCATTTTCTCCTTCTACATCATCTCTTCCACCACCAACCGGCCGTATCACCACTAGCGTCGCCCCCTCCAGAACCTCCCCGGATTCATGCAACTCCAAGTTTTCTACCCACATTTTCATCCTCAAAGCAAGCATTCTGCTCCTATACTTGAAAAATGAATCCTTAGCCTTCAAATTCCTCATCTCTTCAATTTGTTCCTTGTTCATACAAAGCCGCCCTTGTTCACTTTCATCTGTAACCTCAATTTTCTGATCATTTCACGTTCTTTAACGATTTCTTGTATCAAATAATGTCTAGCTGATGCTGCCATCAAACATGAAATTGTCCACACAATCCTCAACTTCAGCTCATGATCATCAATTACACGCGATTCACTCAAACTATTCCCATTTTCGAGTTTTTTAATCCAATATTTTGCTCCCAAAATCTGCTTTCCATTCAAGAAAGTTGAATTACCCTTCCTACCATCGTTTGAACTTTGTTTTTCGCTTCCATGACATAGCAGTCTAAGATGGAAGTACCCGAATTTCTTCAAAAGACTTCGGAACTTCATTTGGTGGATAATAAGAACAATAATCCTCATCATCATCATCCTTATATTTTTTTCAAATTTGATTCTTTGTAAAAATAAATTGGACGGGTTTTATCCAAATTCTTGAAGAAACTGGTGGGGTTCTCACGGTCTCTTACAAGGGTTCTTTTTCGAGGAATAGTAATAAAAATTTGGTCAATTTCAGGGATTATAAAACGAAAACGTTTTTAAGCAGACAGGGAAATACAAAGGGATTTTGCATCATCTAATTTGCTGAAGATTGATAACATAATATCATCTGTTAAACGATCAAAGAGGTTCTTTCTAGAGTGGGATTCATTTTGGGATATGAAAATGGAAGAAATTTGAAGCTAATTTATTCAACGAAACTAGATTTGCTTGCAAGACTTTTGAGTGATTTCAGAGAGAGAAATGAACGGCTGACGAGACAAAACAGGAAGTTGACACGTTTTGGAGAAAACAGTGAAGATACTTCAGACAACAAGAATTTAGCCCTGCATGGCTGACGTGACAAAACAGGAATTTGACACGTTTTGGAGAAAACAGTGGAGATACTTCAGACAACAAGAAATTAGCCCTCAGTCCCATTTTAAAGAAAAAATGTATAATAATTTTTTGGATAATGCGTTGTTAAAAAATAAAAAAGCTATTGATTTACATATAATATTATTTTATTGAAAAATATGTAATTCAAAATGAGTTTTGAAAAAATGAATTTTTGTAAGAATAAACCTCAAACAAGGGCTTAGTGCTTTTGTCTGTCAATCATAGAAGTACAGACAACATATGACGTGTAATCATTTAAAGATGGAAAAAAAATAGACGAATCAGATTCTGCCACATCAGCATGTGTATGAATTCGATAAGAAAGTACGTTTTCCTTTGTCGGGATATCTCGTTTTCTCGTGACGAGAGACACAACGTGGAAATCTTGTCTTGAAGCTCTAATTATTATTAAATCATATTAATCTTATCCACGAAAAACTCCATTAAGAATCTTGCTACATGTATAGGTGTTTTTGCCTAACAGTTTAACGAATTATTAGTTGACACAATTTCATTGGGTGTTGGACAAAAACAACTTCAAACCTGCCAATTCACGTGGATCGAGTAAAGATGACTCAACAATTCTGAGTTTGATTGAAAATTTAAATAATATTTTATCGTTAAATTTGTTTATGCTACAATTTGGTGGAATTATTTCCTTCTATGTTTCTACATTGTAAATGTTCAAAAAAAAAAAAATCCAAAATTCCATTTTCTCTTATAGTACTTTCTGTCAACTTATTGCTTGTTTGGCTAAAATTATAAAATTAATGTATTGACTCTTGTTAAAGAAACTTCGATAGACTATACTCGAGAGTTGTTAAAAGGGGTTGAAAATCAGCATCTTTGGCACGAACTCGAAGGAGTGATTTGATAGTAATCCAAGAACAAGAGAAATTGGATTCAAGAAAATCATCGAACATGACAACTTAATTCAAAGAAGGTCATGTTGAACAATGCAACTCAATCCTACTTTGATAGAATGTACCAAGGGACGACGAGAGTTTACCCACCTAGATGGCTAGATCGTACTATTTACTTTCAAAATATGTAGCAAAAGTTAACTCGAACCCGATAAGTAGATGTAAATTTGACAAGCTTAGTTTTTCTACCCTGTTAGTCAGTTCTAAATATCAAAGGAGCATACAAGCAAGAAGAAGAAGAACCAAGGCTGTATTAAAGATTAGATATAAAAGGTCCATGAATAACACTGATGGAAATTCAAGGCCTCAAGTGCCAAAGACGGGATTGTGCAATTTTTACAGTAAAACCATATGAGAAGAAGAGAAATAGTTACATGTTTAAATTCTTGAATCAAATCCTTGAAGGAATTAAGGGGGTCGCATTGGATAAGTAGGCAGAAGCAGCTGCAACGCCACTACCAAGCTTCACGGGGTAACCAACATCCTTAAGTACCATCTCCACTCCGGCAAGACAGCCTAGTAGTTGTAACTGCAGGAATAATCATTGTTTTCAATTGAACAGATGTTATTTTTTTTGGAAAATATAATGAAAAGAGAAAATAAAATTGTGCCTGTGATAAAATGCATTCGTGTTTTCCCCATGGATTCTAGTGCTTCCCAAAAGAAAACGTGTATAGCTCATTCAGAATAAATGCTCCTGAGAACGGTAAGTTGGATTTGATCCAAGAACATCTTGATAATTGGATTCATTACAATAAAAGGTAAGACGTGTTTGGTACGTACAGATAGTGCTCAAGAGTATAACAGATAAGATTTTAACCTCTTTATCATCCTTAAAATGTCTCGTGTTTGTTAAATTTCAGTAACCAAACATGTTATAAATGTTTTGTCATAATATTCTTACTGTCACAATTTGGGATGGAGACATTTGTGAATGTCTGTGTATATTTGCAAAATATGTATGAATTCATGAAAAAACCAGAATTAGAGTTTTGCTGCTGAATAGAACTGGGGGATACTTTTCTTGATATGTTCCGAAACTGGCTTCAGAAAATAACACAAGAATCGTACCTCGTTCAGGTTTCCAAGATGCCCTATTCTGAAAACCTTTCCGGATACTTTGTTAAGCCCCAGACCTAAGCTTAAGTTAAAACGTTTCCATGCCCTTCTAACAATTTCAGAGCTGTCAATATATGGTGGAACCACCACAGCAGTGACTGTGTCACTGAACCATTCCTCCTTTTGGGTGCAGTTCTTCAAACCCCATGCCTCGACTGCAAGTCTGCATTTTCCAGGCAAAATATCATTAGAAACCTCAACTAACGAATCGGATATGAATAATCTTGTTCTAACATTCTAACTAACTAGTGACTGCAAGCAAGTTTGACAAAATAGATGGTGTTCAACGGATATAACCTCAATATATGTAGAGCCATTTTTGTCGATAGTAAGAAAAATGGTTACCTTGTCGCTTTGGCAAGGCGGCCGTGCCTTGCAATTACATTGTCAAGTCCTTCCTCAAAAATGAGGTCCAAAGCTTCCCTTAGTCCATAAAGAAGCTGGATGGAAGGGGTGTACGGCCAATATGTTCCCAACTTATAAAACTTCAAGTAATCGTTCCAGTCAAAGAAAACTCTTACAGATCTTGCAGTTTTAGTGGCTTCTAGAGCCTTGGGACTTGCACAGACGATTCCCATCCCAGTTGGAAGAGAAAGAGCTTTCTGTGAACCCGTGAGCGCCACATCAATACCCCATTCATCCATGCGGAAATCAAGTGCACAGATGGAGGATACCCCATCAACCAGAAATAGTGCTGGATGCTGATAGTGATCTGAAAGTCATTCAGAAAATAGATTAACACCTCATAGATTCATCCACATTTAGCAGAATAAGAATAATTCCTATGCATTTAGAAGGTATGCTCACCGAGTATTTTTCTCACAGTGGCCAAATTGTTGGTCACTCCAGTTGCTGTCTCATTGTGCACGATACAAACGGCCTTAATGGTATGTTCTTTATCTTCTGCTATCTTCGAGGCCAGAACATCAAGATTTGCCCCTTGACCCCAGTCACTTTCAACAACATCAACGTTGAAGTTAAGGCGCTGCTGTTGATCAATCCAGAGCAAACTGAATTGGCCAATCAGGAACGATACAATTCGATCACCAGGAGACAATGTGTTTGTAAGTGCACTTTCCCATGCACCAGTCCCTGTCCCAAGAAAAAAGAACTTCTCAGTTGGTAAACAGGAAAGATTAACAATGAATGTATAAAGAAACTATGTCCTAAAACTATAACTTCTTGTAAGGCATTAATGAATCACCATATAAAGCTATAACTTCTCGAAACAGGACCAACAAGTAAAAGGCATTCTTCTGGAGTATATAAACATCAAGGGAGTATGAGAATCACTGTAAATAAACTCGGTTTGTATGTTAGGTACTCAGTAATTGACAGAACTAGGCAATATAAAGAACAAGATTTTAAATTCTTTCTCTTCTTTAATACTAATCCGTTCCATTCAATCCTCCTTGGACCGTGGACCGTTTTCAACAAAAGCTAATGGTTTGGCAAAAAAATATGGTACCTGTGGTTGGAATCAAAAAAGGGGTTCCAGAGGTAGTCTTGAAAATCTTCTTGACATCCTCGAGAAGAATTTTTGTTAGTGCAGGAATGGCTGGAGAACGGTAATCCTCATTGTTTCTGTTCATTGCCCGAAGGATCTGTTCGGGAATATTGACAGGTCCCGGAACAAAGAGGTGGTTCCTTCCTGGTCCATAAGCATAGTCCATCTTCCTCCCTTGAAGCTTTACAGAAGGAATTCAATAAAAATTCAAATGCTTTAAAAGCAAAATTCCTGCAAAATTACCCTTCAAAATCAATAGTTGCTAACAGTATAGATAAAGAGTACAGAGCATCTTTTGAATTGGCCTGTGTTAAACCACATCATCTACAACATTAAATTGTTTGAGTGGGGACACATATATTTTTCTAAACTTAGTTTTAAAAAACACTCTCGATGGAGATAAGATAGTTCAACATAGTATTACAGAAGTCAAGGTGGTTGTGTTTGCACCAAATCTAAATAAATAAGTTTATCCTCTCTCTGATAATAATTTAAGTTTCTAGACGAAGTGATTGTACAATATGAATTGGCCAAATCCCAATGCCTAAGAGATTTCAAGAAAAGCATATAATTTCAGAATAGCAATTTCACCTTTTTGTGGAATGTATATTGGAACTGCGACTTTCCCAAAGGTTTTTCTTGTAAGAAATGAGAAATGAGAAAGATGAAAAGGCCAACGGGAAATGTATAAATTTTTATAAGCGGGAGACCAACCAAGGCTCAATGTGGGTCCCATATCAATCTCTTACGTGGCAGATAAGAGTGCTTCTATGTGAATCCTGCGGCTCATAAGGAAAGAAAAAACAAAATTGTATAAAACTTTGATTTTTGCAACTTTGCATTGATGCCACTTATTTTTATTCTTATTTATTTTTGACCTACAATACTTAGTCATAATATACCATTAGGTCCCCATGAAGAATTTCAATTTTAATACCATGTTAATATATTTGTATGTGATTTTTGGTTGTGTGATGCCTGCAAAATATATTCTTAAAGCATAAAAGAATTCCAAGAACTAATACATTGTTAAAAAAAATTAAATGAAAGTTACAAAGATTAAAAGTTACTAATTATAGTAATTTTATCGAAAGAAAGCCGGTGAACCATGATTATGACCATATGCTAATTAGTTGCTTAAATATGGCCTAAGTTGCTCAAGCTCAAGATTCTATGCTCGCTTACATCTTGTGGGTCGTGAATCTCATGATTACAGTTAGAATTTAGTTGCTTAAATATAACATAAATTGTTCTAAGATTAACGATGGAATATCTTTACACGTTTATTTTGGATGGCAAACCATGATTATGACTAAACATTACAACCTCATTCAAATCTAAGAATCGACAAGGCTTCTTAATTACCACAGATTAGCATTATACACCAATCAATGCTTAATTGAGCTGGCTTCTTTTTAGCATCCACCAAATGGTAGGAAGTTGAGGATTGAAATGGTTTTTTTCAAGATCATACATGTTTGCAAATATAAAAAAATAAAAGGACTTGTACATGAAATTTTAGTGGAAATATCTCATTCTTAATGCAGAACCATAGAAAAAGTTTTAACAAAATGAGGTAGAGAAACAACATATACAAGATAAAGTGATAAAGGGTTTTCAACCACACCATCATCTATATGAATCAAAGCCACACAATTAATCTTTCTTTCATCAAATTTTGTTTGTATCTTTACAAATACAGCCATTGCTTTGCTAGAACTTTCAAGCGATGATGGGATTCCCATACGTTGAGGCTTGTCTCCAAGCATTTCAATAAATTTAAAAATGTAAAACGAAAAATTAAAATTATCGATCAATATAAAATATCTCATGAACCATGAACGATAGAAACCTATTTTCTAGTAATGACCGAACCAAATTTTTGTTCTCTCCCAATAAAACTAACAATAAATCGAAAGCACCCACAAAAATAATTCACGTAGCTGAATTCAAATTTGTCGAAATAAGACTAATTTGTTGTTTCTAATATCATTATGCATGAAGTTAATAGGGCATGTGTCATTTTTCTATCTCCAATTGAAATATAATCCGGCTTCATTTTTCAACATTAATCCTTTTTGCAGCAATAATTTTGGCTATATTTTACCAACAAAAATACAATGACACCGTAGGCAAATATTCAACTTCTTTATAGAAAGCCTTTCGACGTCGAAAATAAACAAATTATAGATTCAAAAACCCATCATTTGACCACAAAAATTCAGAGAAAAGTATCCATTTCTAAAATATGCAAGTGCTCCCTTGCTTGCACAGTAGAGAGCAGTAGTTAAAACATTGAAACTTGCACAGTAGTGCTCTCTCCCACAGCTTCATCGAGCAGAAGATCCAATCCTCCAGCCGTAACTAAGGGCGAGGTTTGATCAGATCCTGGAATTTCGACTGCCCAATCATCAAACCAGAATACAAATACAAATGGAGAAACACGAGAAACTTGGACGATAACTAGGGTACATTATTTGCCTAAATAAGGAGGGGGATAATAACAAATAAAATCTAGTCCATTTACCTTGCAACCTTGTAGGCTTCATATAATCTTCCTGCACGACAAGGGTAACAAGTTAGCTCTAATCATTTCAAAACAATCCCTTCCTCAGCGGGGAGACCGAATAATACAATGTCAAGATGAACAAAATTGAATTCTGTGAGGACACATCATTTACACTTGCTCGTGTCACAAAGTACCCAAGTAAAAATAAGCAGTAAGGTCGATTGAATTGATAAGATTAGGTATTCAGTAAGCAAAATTGTACCATGTACACTTTACGAATGCAGTATCCGTACAAAATGTCTTCTTGCAGGGAGTAAGCATTCTATTTGACGATTAACTATATACTTATAAAGATTTTTAGTGATGAAAATAAAAAGCTAAAAAGAATTGTTTTGCAGAACATTTCCACATAAAGTGCTCTTCATGTCACCTCCTGGCATCAAGGGGCCTTCAAAATTTCTCTTCATCGACTCATTAAATTGAATGCAGACTGTATCCACGTGGCATCATGTTAACTAAACTCCGGAAAAGGATTTTACAAAAAATTTCACAGGCGGATAAGTTCAGAGAACACTGAATAAGTACAAACTGGCTTCCTTCTAGAATCAGCTGGTCGTGGACCATCACAAACACCCCAAATAATTACTTGACGCCAGATGAGAAACCTTGTCTTGGAGTAAAGCCAGCCTGTTGCATCCTGTAAGACCTCCCATTACCAGCATGTCTACTATCCGACGGTGGTGGTCCAAGAATCCCAGACGAGTTTGGGTCAGGTATTCTTGTGCCATTACTTGAAGGTCTTTGATGTGGATACTGAACAAGAGAGGCATCGACTTCAGCTCCTGCTCCGGCTCGTTTCCTTCGTTTCCAAGCTTCAAATTTATCCACGTCAATATCCCTGTGCATAAATGCAGCTGTTTGATGCCCAGGAGCAGAACTATTGATGTTGGAAGGTCCCACACCTGTTGCCACCTGTTGCTCCTGTTTAAGTTTGGAATAAATTTGTTGAAGTCTCCCACCAGATAAATTTGAAAAGGTTGATACATAATTCCATAATCGTGTAGTCATCCCTGTGAAACAATTACTTCATTAAACACTTTTGCCTTGAAAGCCAGTATACGAACAAGCTAATAAAAGCTAATAGACTAGTAATCTTTATACTCTCTTCCATGCATGGAGTACAGCAATCCAGAGAGAGAAGATTGGTTGGGGGGGGTGGGAGGTGGGGAGGGAGGGAGGGAGGGGGTGGGATAAGAAAGGAAAGGCAACACAAATGAAAACACATACTTTCTTGCCTATATGGTCCATGCTCATATTCTGAAACAATTTGGTCAATCCTTCGACCAAGAAGCTGCAAATAGTTACGAATTTTGGAGAGCACCTGAAAGAGCCAATTTAAGAGCAATAATTCAAGAATATATTAAGAAAAATGATGCAATAGAGATGACAGCAGAGCAGATGATTAAGCAAACCTTCTCCTTTGGCAGATCTGCGCTGGTAGACTGCAGTTTTTGAAGGCGTTTCAACGTCTTTTCCTCATCTAACATGACATCTTGGCACCACTCCATCCATTTCACTTCCTTGAATTGCTCATAGACTTCTTCATTATCAGACATTTCACCTTCCTCTTTAACCAATGGTTCCACCTTCTGGGATCTTGGGGCTCTCGATTTATTTATTTGTCCATTTAGATTAGGAGAACCAGGTTTCCGATGTTTGCCCTTTCCACTCGATAATGGGACATTTAGAAGATTTTCCTTCTGTTTCTTTGCATTCTTACGGCCAACTTTAACATTAGAACTCTTCCCACCAACAGCAACAACTTCCTGAGAACAAAGTATAAAGGCCGTGAATTACATTGTGCCGACATAACTCAAGTTCTCAAAAATAATTACACGCAAAAACAAGCAATATAACAAACTGCCTTAAAAGTAAGGTGAAAATATGGACAACATTCTGGATAAACCTCAACAGGTACCAAACTAAATCAACAAAAAATAAGGCATAGCACAGCAGTGGACAACGGATTTCAAAATAGAACTTCACGAATTAGGCACAATGAATTAACCTAAACAAGCACGTGTAAGCGTTCGAGAATGCTGGTTCTTTAAGCCATTGACCATCAATGGAATGGCACGACCAAATCCGAAATCAATAAATAATGACTACACCAGTATTTTAACTAACTAAATGGCATGAAAGAGACTCAAACTTGATTATCCCATAAATTAAGAACAAAGCAGCACATAAGCTGCATGAAAAAACCACAAGCACTCTTGCTAAAATTGATCATTTGTATTACCCTGTGCTCAGGGAAACCATATTTGAAGGAACTGAGTTTCACTGAATTTGTCCCAAATAAATATTCCACAGGTCCTTCAACAAAGTTACTTGGTACCTCACATTATCACAAAAAGTTCCCTGTTGTGATAAACTCTCCATTCAACTAAAAAGAACAGTTCAACTCGTAGAACGCAAGAATAAAAGGTTCGTGTATCATATTGCAGGGATTGGACGTATAAACCTTTTAGGAATGGGTTGAACCTACCATTTCCAGAAGTTGGGAAGCTCTTTCTTTCAGCTGGGGAGCTCGAGGTAAGAAAGTTTCGTGATGTTGAAGTTCTACTGGAGCAATTTTCTTAGTAAGACCTAGTGTTTCGTCTAGCCTTATCTTTTCCCAATTGCCAAATCCATGATGGTGAATTCCAAGCAGCAGCCTTGCATCGTCCTCTAGCGATACCAATAGAAAAAGTTAATGCAATTAGCCCTACTTTGATAAAGCACACTAAATTTCCCCAACCACCAGGAAATAAAAAAAAAAGCAAAATAAATAAATAGAAGCAACAGCGAGAAAACACCCGAACAGACATCAAAAACAACAAGTTCACTTACTCTGATTCCAGCCACAACCTTTAGACCATGTGGCAGGTTTAAGATAAGCAAGTGCTCTGAATTGAGAAATGGGATCTTCATAGCGGCTAATGCGCTTGGCTAGGAGTTGCAGTTCTTCAACGCGGCTCAAGACTTCATCAGCCTTTACAGGAACACCAAAGAAATCCAGAAGAGGCCCCTAAACAAAATAACCAATTTCAGCTTTCCATAGTTCAGTAGCTTCTAAACCTATAAGCTAGGATACAAATGACAGAGACAACCTTTGGGTCCAGAATCTCTCCTTTAGCACTTTCTCTGCAACCTTCAATCAAGGCATCATAAAGCTCAATTTGTGCTTCAGTTGAAGATGCTTCAACTATTCCTCCAACTTCTGCTGCTATTAAGTGGATTTTGCTATCAATCCCAAACTTCTTAACCTAATTTGAAGGTGACCAGTAAGGTCAAGGTTCAATTATATATATTTCAAAAGACTATTGAGCTAACATGATGGAGGATATAATTTATGCTCAACGGACAATAAACCTTACAGAGCAAAGAGTTTATGCAAGCACGCAAACAAAAAATTTACGCACAAAAAGGGTAATTCCCAGAGAGTGAAATTCATTAAAAGTAATTAGTGGTATTTGATTTCGATTAATGAGCAAATGCTTCCAGCTTTAGCACATTCAGAATCATACAGTAGTAATCAATAGAACATACATTTCAAACCACTATTCACAGGATGAACAAATATGAAGGCAAAGATATTGCATTAGAGAGCAAAACTGTATTTTATTCGTACAAGACCCATTACTTAGCTGAAAATTTATTGCAGGTCCAGTAGCAACCAAATTTGAGATCCAAACAAACTAGTCCCTTGTTATGTTTCATTTCATGTTAAAAGTTGTTTCATCTTGGCATCTATACTCCCCCTACATTCATCTTTTAGACACCCTGACTTTTATCAGCTCAATACTCGGAACCATAAACCATAGTAGGTCTAATCATCCAATCCACTCAAACATTATACATTGCATCCTCTTAAATTTGTTAATAATAAAACCTACATACTTGAAACAACCTCTTTTAAGAACATGATTTATCTATAGCAACTCCATTGGAAGCAAAGCTAAAAGGAAGGGTGGTCGCGAGCTTAAGCGGCTTGAATGGTCAGTAAATTACGATGTTAAGGGTGGCGAAGCAAGGAAA
>CAIGRP010073805.1:0-21848 GCA_903798385.1 Fraxinus cuspidata | reverse complement strand
ATACTACTAAAATATCAAACTTAATTTAGTAGAACTGAAATTAAAATGTAAAATGCCTTTGAGTCAAAAATCGTGTGTGTATGTATATATATATATATATATATATATATATATATATCAAGAGTATACATCCAGTTAAGCATGTTGAAAAAGAGACATACATATACTCCCACAAAAAAATACTACTCTCCCTTTTTATCAAAAAATGACAAGGGCAGGTTAAAGAATATATCACAAAAATAACGTTACCCTCATTCGAAATTAGATGATATTTTAACAGCAACATACGAGAACCCAACAAGACTGTCGATAACAAGCACAAGAATAAGCAATTAACAATAAGCCTTTCCACACACGTAGTTCAAGTTACCATGGAGTAAATTGTATAAGTGACTCATATGTGTAAAGTGTCACTAATCCTTTAAAATCAAGACTCCAAACCTTAAATTTGTGAAAAATGACACGCTAAATATCACAGTCAATAAGTTTGTTCCCCTACTTATGAAAGGCAAACAATGTAAAGCACATTAGGACCTTTAACTTAAAACTTAGTAGAAATGGTAATATGTTTCTCCCTATGTGTATGAGCAAAATAATGTATTTCATATTTAGTGAATAAACGAGGCTCTTTATAATTATTTTCTATCTTAAGTGCATGCTTTTCTTCATTAAGCGACTAACATGACCCCTGTAGCGAGCTTCAGGTCGGTTAATCCAAGTCAGTCGACCATAGGCACCAAGTTATGAGAAATCCTGCAGACTTAATTGCTCGAGTCAAATAGGCTTCGAAGAAAAACGTAATATACAGAGCACTTCCCCACTTTTTTTTTCTCTTTCTTTTGTATGCAAGTTTAATATTTTGATACCAATGATAACCATGAGCTTAGGTCTAATTCATATGGTCAATTCATGTTTAAAGTCAGCTCACTAACATGTGATTGCCATCCCAAATCTCACACACGCGACAGAGTCCTTCTTACAAGATCATAGTGTGTGCAGTGCAGATGGTACATGATGACCCCTATACTAAGTACTCCATGAATAACCTAAGCCAGTGATGGTCAATATGTTACAGCTTACTGATTAACTCCATGTGTGAGCATAACAAATCAATTCAAGTACATCATATGTTAAGCTGTAATAAAATAACATCTACAACTGAAATTAGTAGTATAAAAACATTTTTGTTTTTTTTTTGTTATTCAAAAAATAAAGCCAAAACTCACGAAAAGAAAAACAATGACAACATAGAAAATAAAAGAATGAACCATGCATATGCCAATAACACTCAATGAAATGAAGAAAATGAAAGAAAGAAAGAAAAAACAAACAAAACAAATACCTAATCAATGAGGTATACCAACACCAATAGCTGTCCGAAAAAAATTCAAAATGCAGACCATCCAATGGTTTGGTAAATAAGTGAGCTAATTGGTTCTCATTAGAGATGTGCTCAAGGGTTATAACACGAGTCTCTATAAGCTCTTGAATAAAATGATGTCGTAT
The DNA here is from genome assembly GCA_903798385.1 of Fraxinus cuspidata. Lineage (NCBI taxonomy): Eukaryota > Viridiplantae > Streptophyta > Magnoliopsida > Lamiales > Oleaceae > Fraxinus > Fraxinus cuspidata. The sequence goes on along the minus strand of CAIGRP010073805.1, from coordinate 20,342 downwards.
ATCAATATGTTTGGTATGAGAGCGTTGAACAGGATTTTTGAAAATATTAATGGCACTAAGGTTATCCCAAAACACAGTTATAGTACCCTGTTCAATACCATAATCACTCAACATTTGCTTCATCCAAAGCAATTGAGTGCAGCTCCAACATAAAAGCAGCCTCCAGAAGTACTTTTTCTATCATCGACATTTCTAGCCCAATCGACATCCGAATAACCAGCAAGATCAAGAGTAGAGTCCCGAGAGTACAAAATCTCATAATCAACAGTACCATTAACATATCTAATGACACGTCGCACATCGCTCATGTGGGATTCCTTCGGATATGACTGAAAACGTGCACAAACACCTACACTAAAAGCTATGTCAGGTCTACTAGTATTGAGATAAAGTAAACTGCCTATTAAACTTCTATATAGTGTCTGATCAACAATCTTACCTGTAAGATCATGACCTAACTTGACACTGGTACTCATTGGGGTTCTAGTATGTTTCTTGCTGTCTAATCCAAAACGCTTGACAAGATTTTTCGCATACTTCGATTGAGAGATGAACAACCCATCAACAGTTTGTTTGACCTGAAGCCCTAGAAAGTAATTTAGTTCTCATATCATACCCATCTCAAATTCTTGCTTTATACATACAACGAAATCATGAGTAAGAGAATCAATAGGAGATCCAAAAATAATCTCATCGACGTAGATCTGAGCTATATTGATGGTTTCTTCAATATGTCTAATGAATAATGTTCTATCAGCACCTTTCCTTAAAAAACCATGTTCCGTGAGATAAGCAGTCAGTATATCATACCAAGCTCTAGGCACTTGTATAAGACCATACAAAGCTTTATTCAACTTATAAACATAGTGTGGAAACTTAGGATCAACAAAACCTTTTGGTTGTTCAACATAATCTTCTTCCTGAAGAATTTCATTCAAGAAGGCACTCTTGACATCCATTTGACATAATTTAAATCCTAAAGTACAGGCAATAGCCAGAAGAATTCTAATGGATTCAAGTCTAGCAACCAGGACAAATGTTTCATCAAAGCCAACTCCTTCAACCGAGTATAGCCTTGGGCCACTAACCTAGCTTTATTTATAGTTATGGTACTTTGATCATTGATTTTATTCTTAAATATCCACTTAGTGCCTATATCATTGCAATCATTAGGTTGAGGAACCAAATCCCACACGTTGTTTTGCACAAATTGATTCAGCTCTTCATGCATAGCGTTTGTCCAACATTCATCCCTAAGAGCGTCTTCTTCTTTCTTAGGCTCGATCTGAGACACATAGCTGGCGTAGGTCAGATTGTTCAAAACCCTCTTTCGAAGTCTCATCCTTTCATCGAAATCCCCTATAATATTCCCTTTAGGATGATTCGTCTTAACTCTGGATGAAAATTCTTTAGGAAGTTCAGTTTTATCATTGGATGTGGACTTCTTAATTGAAGTATCTGAACCATTAATGGTGCATGAGGGGTCGTGAGCCGACATTACTTTAGGTTCAGTCGCCATGATGGGTTCAACATTCAAGTGTTCCATCTCTAGACAGTCTCTTCCAGTCTCTCCCTCACTACAGGCATCATCCATCACTACATTGATTAATTCCATCACAACCCGTGTACGAGAATTGTATACGCGGTTGGCTCGACTATTTCTGGAATATCCTAGGAAAATTCCCTCATCACTTTTTGAATCAAACTTGCCTAAATTTTCTCTATCTCTCAGAATATAGTCTTGCTTCCAAATACACGAAAGTACTTGATAGTAGGCTTTTTCCCTTTCCAAGTCTCATAAGGTGTCATATCAGTTTTAGGTCTAAGATAAACCATGTTAACAATGTGACACGCAGTGTTAATGGCTTCCCTCCAAGAAATGTATAGCTAGATCCTTACCATGAAACATGGCTCTAGCCATTTCTTGAAGCATACAATTTTTTCTCTCTCAACAACTCCATTTTGTTGTGGAATGATCAGCGATGAGAACTCATGCTGGATTCCTTCAACCAAGCAAAACTTCTCAAGATTAAAGTTTTCAAACTCCTTTCCATATTCACTACGAATTTGTGATATTGTAAAATCTTTCTCATTCTTAAGCCTCTTGCATAATGAGATGATAAGTCTGAACACCTCAGTTTTATCTCTCAACAACTCAATCCATGTATATTGAGAAGAATCATCAACCATAACCAAGATATACCGTTTACCACCAAGACTTTCGGTCCTAAATGGTCCCATTAGGTTCATATGGAGTAATTTAAGTGGCTTGTTAGTTAAGATTTTAAAGGTTTGTTTATGAGGAACTCTAAACTATTTACCTTGTTAACATGGGCCACATATAGTGGTATCAATATTTTTAAGTTTAGGTAACCCATTTACAAGATTCTTCTGGCCAGTTTAGACAAGCTTTTATGGTTCGTATGACCAAGCCGTTGATACCATAATTCAGTGACGTTAACCTTAGCACTATTGCACACGTAGTTTGAATTAGGAAGAACTCCATAACAATTATCTGAAGTTCTTACACCTTCGAGAACGATGTTACCAGTAGAATCAAACACAGTACACCTTTTCTGAAAAAAAATAACTTCGAAATCAGTATCGTAAATTTGACTAATGCTTAACAAATTGGACTGTAACCCTTTCACATATGCACATCAGAGATAGCAGGGAGTCCAGAAATATTAACGACCCCTCTTCCTAGAATCGGTGCAGTAGCTCTATTCCCAAAGTTAACCACACCGTCGTTCCAATCATCAAGAGACGAGAACAAAGCTTTGTCACCATACATATGTTTTAAACACGCACTATCAAGATACCACATAGAGTTATTTTGAGCTACATAAACAACACAACAATTCAGTTAATCTTCAGACCTAGAGAAGCCTCTCTTCTTTACCCAAACCTTCTTAAAAGTAGAAGTGATTTCAGTTAACCGAGTCATAATCTCGGTTAAGTGGCTAACTTGATTGGCAATAAAGTCAACCGTGCTTGAGACATCCTGACTTTTATTTCTATTCGCGAGTTCATGACACCTAGATCTTGTGTGTTCCAAAGCACCACAATGATGGCAAGTGGGAATGAACCTAGGTTCAAACCTGGTTGTTGCCGATATGTAGGACGATTGACCCTACACTGTCTGGTAGGCCTCAATCCTATGGCATGCTCTCTTTTAGGTTTAGGATAAGAAATCTCCCAAGCTTTGTTAGTAGCCGGAACGAGCGTGGTCCTGGATATACTATACGTAGCATCACCATTATGAATGTAACCCAAGCCATGTCTATTTCCTGGGGGCTTGTTCATCCTCAGCAGATTATCCAGCTTTTGTGAGCCACTCATAAATGATTGGAGTTGAGCGTTAGATCTATTAAGATCACTCGTCAATGATTTTACTTTAGATTCCAAGTTTTCATTAACCAGTTTCAACTTACTTAAATTTTTGTTCGAGTTCTGAAGGTCACCTAATAGTTTTTTCTTTTTCACGTTCAAGTTCATTAACCTTTTTCAAGACGACTTTATTGACCTTTTTAATTTTGAGACTTTCTTCAAACAACTTACGATAAAACTCGTGAATGTCGGTCTTATCCTCAAACTCTTCTTCAGATTGTTCATTCTCATCATTCCTTTCAACTTTCTCAATCTCACGGTCATATTCTATTGTAGCAATCGAGGTGAAGGCCATGAAATTTTGCTCATCCTCACCACCAGATGTCTCATTCTGAGAATTGGAATCTGATTCATCATCACTCAAGGTCACGGCTAAAGCCTTACATTGTTCTTTACCCGAACTCCTCTTCAGATTAGGGCATTCACTCCTAATGTGACCATATTCTTTGTACTCGTAGCATAACAGATTGAGATTTCTTAATGGAAGTCCTAAAGGTGTTTTTCTCACGTCTACCTCTCAAGAGTTTATTAGGGACATCACTTTCGCGTTTCTGAGGCTTTTTCCTATTTCTCATCATCTTTTGAAAATTTTTAACGAGATTAGCTATTTCGTCATCCCTTAGAGTCTTAGTATTAGTAGACTCGATCTCCTTTTCTCTAATGGTTTGAAGAGAAACAGTGAGTTCATAGGTTTGAAGAGATCTACGAGTTCTTCAATCTTAATAGTGTCTAAATCCTTACTTTCTTCTATCGCAGTAACCTTAGGTCTAAACCTCTTAGGCATGGATCTAAGGATTTTTCTAACAATTTTGGGCTCAGGGATCCTTTTACCTAGGTTAAAACTCGAGTTAACTATGTCATTCAACTTTGCATAGAATTCATCGAACGATTCATCGTCCTTCATTTTAATTTCTTCAACCTAGAGGTCAACATTTGCAATTTAGAATTTTTAACCATCTTAGTTCCCTCATGTGTGATTTTTAAGATATTCCTAACTTCCTTGGCAGTTTCACACATTGAGACTCTCCTAAATTCTTTAGCAGACACAGCCATGAACAAGTCATGAAGGCCCTTGTTGTTCCAATTACACTTATCTAAGATCGTTTTAGACTATATAAAGATATCAGTGGGTGTGATTACACCAGCAACAGTTGTTGAAGGTGGAGCCCACTCATTTTGAACGTTAATCCAAATACGTTCATCCAAATTCTTAAGGAAAGCTCTCATCCGAACTTTTCAATAGGAATAATTGCTTCCGTTAAAGAACGAAGGCACGGACAATGATTGACTCATCTAGAATATATAAAAAGGGTCAGGATTCGATTAAAGCACTGATACCAATTGAAATATACGTAATTCGACCCTAACAATACCTAAAGGTGGTGAATATATATTATACGGAATTAAAATATTATAACAAGTTAGCAACAAGTCACTAATTATTATCTCTAGATGGTTAAACAATCACATCAGATTAATCCTATATTTGAATACTGCAAATTATATAAACAATAAATAAAGCACTAAATCAACACACGGTATGATCACGGAGAAATCCAACTGGGAAAAACTCCGGGCACATTGCGAGTCAATCCACTATAAACTATTCAAACATTTACAGTTTACTAGACTAGACGATGACACGTACTATGTGATCTCTTGACTGCAATTCCTATAGCTCTTCTAGATACTGTGCTCCCCTACACCAATTCTTATCTGCAATCCAAAGCTCTTTGGAATTTGCTACCCTGTAGTACTTCTAGCTTTGCAGAATCGTCTATTTCCTGTAGATCATGAAGAACACCCTGTTCTTCATCGATTGAAACTCCAGTCAACTTCCCACGATCTTCAACAACTCTAATAGATGTGGAGGAAAGAACGGTTTGGTATTTGAATTACAAAAGCGATGTTTTTCTCACCAAAACAATATCACAGGACGAAGGTTGAAAGATAAAATATATGAATTCTCTCACAGATGAAGTTCTCTCAATGTTCAACCTCCTCATTTACGTTCATACGTATTTTGGTATTTATAGGTAGGTTAGAAAAGTAATGGATCGGGGAAAAAGCCTTCAAATCGCGAAATAAAAAATTTTCGAACAATACTGTTGCTCGAGCGAGGGCTAAGCGACAGTCGAGCGACAAACAGTCGCTCGAGCGAAGGCAGGGCAATAGTCGAGCGATGAAGGTTCTGTTTTTTACGGTTGAGCTAATCCATGGCAGCAGTCTAGCGAAAATTCGCGCCGTATTTTCCTTCTTTTGCCATACTCAAACCCTAGACCTAAAAAACCTATTTTCATATAATTTTACATTGGTCCTTGACTTTTTACAACATTTAGATTTAAGTTCCTTTTGTTTACAGAATTGCCAATTACATAACTAAAACCTAACATATCTCATTTGAATTCATTAGGATCAAATAAATCGATGCATACATGTGTGTTTGTGAAAATATTAATTGAAACCTTATGTTACATTAAAAAGTAACATTATATAATACTTTATTATATTTTACATATGAATTAAGATGTCAATTAATTAAAAATGTGTATACCGGTGTGTTTGTGAAAATTTAAATATGAATATGAATTCAAACCTTACTTTACAATAAAAAATGATGTGATGTAACAATTTATTTATATTTTTTGCATGAGTTAATTTGTTGAAAGTTAAAAGTGACATATTGTGTTACTTTTTATTAAAAAAGGTCTCGTACTATTTCGTTTATATTTTTTTTGTAGATATATATAAATAAAATTAATGTCTTCATTTGTTATGCAGGTAAATGGGAATGAGATAATGAATATAAAAATGACAAAATGACTGAAATTGTTGTTCCAATAGAATGCACAAACAACAACCTTTGTTAAAATGTAAATGTCACATTCTTTTATTAAAAAAGTGACATATCATATAGCTTTTTTAACAAAATAAGTTTTGACATTGTTAAAAGAGACTAAATTGTCATTATTGTCATTGATATGTAATTTTATCAATAAAACAATTGACATATTTTTGTATCTGCATATAAGCTAAGCCCCCATTTAACCTCATTAAAATTATAATTTATTTTTCTCTCTTTTAACCAACTACACATTTTCCAATAAAATAATATTACACTTAATCTCAAAAATTTTTCTTCTTTTTTAACTGAACATTTTTTTAAAAAGTATTATTCTAACCATTAAAATTTCAAATAATGGGAGCCAAATGGGGCATTTGGTAACAAATTTAAGAATTTCAATGAGTAAATAAGTGATATACGATATTACTTTTTTTTAAAGATCCAAGGTAATCAATTTTAAAAGTATCACGTCACTTTTCATAGAAGAGTGACATATCATATCCCTTTAAACCAATATTTTTGTATTATGTTTAACTCTGAATCTTACAAAAAGAGAAAAGAAAGACTATTGAGTGAAAATTGACAAGAAATTCAAAAAGGTGACAAATATTAAAAAACGTGACAAATAAAAAAGTGACAAAAACTCAAAAAAAAAAAAAAACAAGATCAATTTGGACATAATTAATATGAAATTTTGTTGTTCTAATCAATTTTAAGGGTATTATTATAATATTTTATTTTAAGAGTAGTGAGTCTAATTTTCCAAACAATGAATTCATTAAATGCTAATGTCGAATAATTGAGTTGATTATTAGTTATGTGACCAACTGATGCGAATCCACGTAGCAATAGTAGCTATGAAACCCACACAGGATTGATTCAATCCCAAAAAAGCCAAGAATCAGTGTTTAAGTTTGATCCTAAAATATTGAACCAATGAACCAACATAATCATCGAAAATATGTTGACCATGCGATTACAAGACTCAAGAATCTCACTCGATTTGTTTGAACGCCACAAGAAATAATCTTGATAAGTTCAAAATTAATTGAATGAAGAACAAGAAGAAAGCAATAATGCCTTACAGTAATATCTCTCAAATTGTCTCCTTTTACAATGTATGGAATGAGTTCTATTTTTGTGGAGCCCATAAAACCTAGTAAAAAACGGAATTAAGTTTTAAAAGATATAAAAAATATAACATACAAGAATTTTAATTAAAATAGAAGATTGCGCAAAATTTGAAAAATTTGCGTCCAGGAATATACTATCCGTCCGCGTAGGTTTATTTCATGTGATTGCATGGCCAGCAGTCTACCCTCACTTTGGTAACGATTTGGATGCATGCGGCCGCATGCATAGGTGTGCTATGCGGTAACATAGCTTTACTCTTTAGCTTCTCATTTGTTGCTTGAACTAAGTTGATCTATCGCATTCCTTCTTCCAAGCCCAACATGAAAATTGTTCATTTGCTTGTTGTGATCGATATTTTGTCCACCATATCTTGAGCAAGAAATTTTAAAGCTTCCTTGGCTTCACTCACGACCTATTCATAGGCCATTCTTCAACGATCAATGGATCCTTGCCCGTACTTGCCCTCGTATCATGGATCACATCATCCACTTTCTATTCGAAAGGATTCAACCTCGAATATGTACCTGCATCAAAGAGAGAAAGATTAGATACATTTAAAATGCAAATTATCATAAACTTACCTTGAAGATCCAAATTGTAGCCATTGGTTTCAATCCTTGCAATGACGTGGAATGGTCCATCTTCTTTAAGATATAATCTTGACCTTTGTTGCATTCAAACATGCTTTATCTAAGCTCCCAAACCCAATTACTTGGTTCGAATACTTTACGCATATTCCTTTTGTTACCTTGAGATGCATATAATTCAATCATCTACTTTTTATCTAAGCTACCACTTATAATAATAGTTAAATGAATTAAACCAAACAAAATTAACTGATTTAAACTATAAAACATATCAAAAAGTGTAGTAGAAGTAGTAGACGATACTAAATTGGTTCCCAATATAATCCATATATTAGAATCAGAATAGTTAAAGAATTTAAAAATTGAAATATAGATCCTCATGCCTCAAATTACCAACAATGCATCCCAATTGTCTATCATGCTCAATTAATTTCATGCAACATATTAAAATATATTTAACTAGTAATTGATTGCCTATGAATGCATACAACAAATGAATTATTACTTTCATAAAAATATTAAATGCATTAATATGTGTAAAAGTACATGCCCCATGTGAAAAAATATTACTACGTGCTAGACCATCATCTAACCTATGTATGGGGTATTGATTCTTTACCATGCCATAGTCGAATGCTTCTACTTCAATGCTCCTCAAATTATCCATTTGCATCAAATCAATTGGATACTCAATTGGTGGTATCCCACTAAATAAGTTTTCATGTAACGAGTTTTTAAGTTCCTACAGTAAAGAAATGTTCAAACTAGGGAGTGGTTTGTTAGTTCTCACTAAAGCCCTCTCAATCTCACTATTTTTTGCATAGAAACTATTTTTTGATTTTTCTCTTCTCTCAATAAACTCTTTTTCTTATCTTTCTTGTGGCTCTGCTCTTTTTTTACTCACAACTAGTGACCTCACTATCTTCTCTCCTAATCTTCCTTCTCCTTTATCTGTTGTTATTTTCTTCCTCACCTCTCAATCTCAATTGGTCCTCATATACCTGTTGTGGTGTTAATAGTACAAGAGTAACAACTCTCCCATATTTTACAAAGTTGTACCTATTCTTAAATCCACCATGTTTAACCTTCCTATCATATTACCATGGCCTTCTCAACAAAATGTGCTAGTATGCATAGAAACCACATCACACAACACTTCGTCATGATAACTCTCAATTGAGAAATTCACCAACACTCGCCTATTCACCTTAACCTGTCCACATGAATTCAACCATTACAATTTATAAGGCCTAGGATCTTTTAGCATCGTTAATCCCAGTTTTTCAACAAGTGTGTGCTAGCCACATTTGTACAACTACCACCACCAATAATCATACTACATACTTTATTGTTGACGTGACATCTCCTATGAAATATGTTTTCATTTTGTTGTCATTCACTTTGATTTGAGCACTAAGAGCTCGCCTATAACCAACAGTTCTCCCACTGCATATTCCAACATCTCACTATCGCTCTTCCAATTCTAACATATCATCATAGTCATATTCACTATCACTCACCACTTCTCCATTTTCGTGTAAGTTTATCGTCCTTTTGTTTGGACATTGAGAAGCAATGTTTTTCCATCCCAAGCACCTAAAGCATTTAATATCTCGATTCCTAGAGGGTTGGGAATCTGCCTTGGTGTAGCTTTGCTAGCAACTTTATCTCTTCCCATTGGTAGCTCAATCCTACTTTTTGAAGCAGTCCCATCACCTTTATTGTTATCCCAATTCAATTTCCAAGAAGAGTTAAAACCCGAAAAACCGATGTATATCTAGCTACCCCTTCTTCTTCAATTGTCTTTCCCCTTTCATAACTACACGTATCATGTCTTCCAACTCCACATAATGTTGCAACTCTACCACATTAGCTATCTCCTTATTTAAACCATTCAAGAATCGGGTCATGGTGGCCTCCATATCCTCCTCAACATTCGCTCTAATCATAGTGATAATCACCCACCCTTCTTCCTCATTATAGCCTTCAACTCCTCCTATGTATTAATAGGCCTCTCACGGTTCCTCCTGCTAGATGTTACTACATGATCCCACTAAATGATAGCATAATCGGTACATTCAAATACCTCAATCTTTACATTCTTTTCCTCCAAGTAGTTGTGGCAATCAAATATAAACTCTTCTTTCTTTTCCCACTCCAAGTATGCTTTTAGATCACTCATTTCTTTGAATGAAGGAATTTTTATTTTGATATTTCTCATACTTCTATCAATATCATCTCCAACATGATCTCTACCTCTCATTTCATGCCTAATTCATCTATCTATCATTCTTCCTAATTGGACATCCACCAATGCATTCTGATTAATGTTACTGTCCGCTTCACATTCACCAGTAAAATTCTCTTTTTGATTCGCATATCTTGTCTCCTTGTGTTAAGAAATTTCTTAGGTTATTCCCTGCGCAAATAAGCAAGCAATGTGTCTTGTCTCTCCATCCACGCCACTTGCGTGTCCATTCTATCTCCCATATCACCAAAAAATGTTTCAAATCATCGTATCACCTCTTCTATCATGATGACACTATTCTTCTTGTTTAAAGTGGAATCGTCCATATCAAATATTCTAAATCTAGTTTAATATTTTCCTCACGTGTGTACACTCTTGTATCACTCAATTTGATTTTTACCTCTATTAGTCTTACTACTCTGCCTTTTTTCCACCTAATTCCTTCTTGCAAGTACTTTAAAGAATTAATTTAATCTCAATCAAAATTTAACTCTTGTGGAGTCCAAACAAAAATTGATTAACAAAAGTGATCTAAAATAATTCAAAAAGTTTAAATTTTAACTTAGAATGAAACGTTAAGGATAAATTGAAGAAATTATTTCTTGAATTCGAATTGAACAATTTTGAATTTGTTACTAAGAAAATGAAATTGTATGCTACTGATAGTTTTTCGAATTTTCATTTTTTTGCTTGAAATTCAACCAGATATTAGGAAAAGAAACAAAAACTAATTTGGATGCTGAATTAGCACACAAACAAGTTTTGGAATTTTATGGATTGGAGACAAAAAATTGAAGAACGCGAAGAATACGGAGAATGAACAAAGACTCAAACAAAAGAAAAAAAAGATAAAACATTGATTTTTGGAGCCTTGTTTTGATATCAACCGATGTGAACACACGTAGCAGTAGTAGCTACGATACCCACACAAGATTGATTCAATCCCAAGAAAGCAAAAAATCAATGTTTAAGTTTGATCTAAAAATATTGAACCAAGGAACCAACACAATCGCTGACAATTTATTGATCCAGCAACTACAAGACTTAAGAATCTCAATAGATTTGTTTGAACGCCATAAGAAATAATCTTGTTAAGTTCAGAATTAATTGAATGAAGAATAAGAAGAAAGCAATAATGCATTGCAATATATATCTTAAATTATCTGATTTGACAATGTATAGAATATGTTCTATTTATATGGAACCCATAAAACCTATTTAAAAAAAGAATTAATTATTGAAATATATCAAAAATATACGATGCAAGAGCTTTAACTAAAATAGAAGATTGCTCGAAATTTGAAAAATTCGCATCCAAAAATGTACTATGTGGCCACATAGGTTTATTTCATGCGGTTACATAGACCAGAGGTCTATCCTCACTTTGGTCATGGCTTCGATGCACGTGACTGCATACATAGGTGTGTTATGCGATCGCATAGATTTTCTCTTCAGCTCCATCGTCTGTTGTTTGCACCAAGTTGAGCCATTTTGTTCCTTCTTCCAAGCCCAATATAAAACTTGTTTCTTTACTTGTTGTGATTGATGTTTCGTCTACCGTAGTTTGAGCAAGCAATCACATTGCTTCCTTAACCCGTTTTGTTCGCGACCTATTTATGGTACTTCATCAATAACCAATGGATCCTTACCCAGGCTTGTCCTCATATCATGGATCACATCACCAACAAAAACTACAAAGGTCTAGTGAATATCTAGCTTTGCTCATGTTTGATATAAAATAGGTGAATAACGAAATCCTAGCAACTTTATTTGGATTTTTGTACAAAAAATTTTATTGTATAAATGGGTGGTTAAAAATGAATATATAGAAAAAAGTGTTTGAAAATAATGGTTGTAAAAAAGGGGCTTAATTTTCTTATTGAAAATATGTATGAAAAGGAAGATTTCTGTGTGATAAAATGTACACTAACATCCTCTTAGTGAGATATGTTTAGATTCAGTAATTTTGAGAGTGTTGTTCATTTTGTGTTCTCCGTGCAAGAATTGTTAGTAATTTTGACTTTTGCCTTATGATTTGAGGTTGTGTTAGTGGATTCGAGTGTAATTCTTAACGGAGCTCAATGGTAGACTAAGTATTAGAAATTGAGCCAATTTGCTCTAATACCATTCGTTGTAGTTCTTTGTTGCTTTCAGTTTATATTGTATTATTGGTGTTGGTTGTGTCCGAGTCTGGGATCAACAGTGGTATCAAAGTATGGTCGAAGACCAACTATGCCATATTGCTCATTTGTGAGAATCTAGTTCCTTATGAACTCGAGATCTATGAAGATCTACTAATATTCTTTAAAAAACTTCTCGGTCTAGAATTTTCAATAAAACTCATGGGATTCTGTATATTTTTCTTTACAAACTCTACATTCGGTAAGGATTTCTTACCCTTTTTTCACTTAACATTCAGTATAAAAAAGGTAATTTCCAAACTCTCCTAAGTAACCCTCTTAGTTCACCTTTGTCTAGGACTCCTCAAGAGAATCATATAATCCATGGGAATAAAGGTTTTTTTAAACTCAAATCAACAAACTAAATGAGGGGTAAAATGGTCAAATTAGCAAATACTTGAAGACTTGATTTTGGAGTTTTGAACAGCAAACTAGCGCACAAACACTAGGTTCGAGGTGTCTAGACTCCCAAAACTGAAGAAATGATGGAATTTGACATGAGAAGTAGCGCCCAGCGTTACAGTCATGGCGTTTGAGTGTCGTGATAGCTGCTTGCCTATCTCTCGTCTGCCACTCGAGCGGCATTGTTAACATGGCAGTATCTTTTTTTGTTCTAAGTCTATTTTTCAAGTTGTATTTCATCTAAAACACTTGTATTGGATTTCTCTATATACTCTATATAGTTTAGGCTCTTCAAAGGCTTGAGTAGCATAGCAAAACATTATATAGTATTAAGAGAACATCAGAGTGTGAAGATCTAGTTTGTAGAGAGAACTACTCATATATTTTTTTAGATATGTTGAGAGTTTTGCAAGATTATTTTGTACTTCTTTGTTATTGATCTAGTGAAATCTTCGTATCTGTCCGTAGGTTTCCTAAATTTGGCTTTCCATACTAAATCTTGTGTTTTTATGTGATTCTTTCCCTCTTGTCATATTTTCTTAGTTTTAAGATTCATAAAAAGTGGTATAAGTTCTTGGATTTGGATGATACTTTGTTGGGTCTTAATAGAATGCCCGTAACTTTGACATTGGAGGAGAAACAAAGTAAGTATCAGAAGCCCCTATCACAGATATATCTTCATCTTTCAAATCAAACTCTTTTGGTGTTGCGTTATCGTTGAAATTAGAGCAGTTATGCATGGCTCGGAGTCTAACCAACAAATTGTATCTAAAACAGAATTTATATTCTCATTGCTTATTAGAATGTGGATTTTTGGGAGATCATTTATCTGTATTCAAGGAAATCATCATTGATTCGAAGATCGTGGAGGACAAGTATGATTAAGAGGATTTAGGATTGATTTTGCTATGTTTGTTGCTCGCTTCATATATGAAATTCAAGGACACCATTTTGTATAGTAAAGATAATCTTACAATTGACAAGATTTATGATGCGCATTATTTTATAGGAAGATAAAGCAGCTGATAGTCTGATCGGAGGCCCAAGCAAAGAGTCTTGTTGTTCGTGATAAGGATTTAAATGGTCGTGGAAATGACTTGTCTAAGGAGAATAACAGTGATATAAAGAAAGGACATAAGAAGTTTTGCTCGAAGTAGCATAACAGGAATAAATTAGTTGCTACAGATCACAAGGGACAACCTGGTAATTCAGGTGAAACCAGTCTTGTAAAAGAAAATTGTAGTGATGGAGATCTTTTGGTGATTTCTAACTACGACATAAAAGCAAACGAAGGTTGGATTTTTGATACAACCTACACTTTTCATATGTGCTCTAACCAAGATTGGTTTTCAATATATAAAACTATTCCAAGGGGTTCCATGGTGATGAAAATAATTTGCTTGGTAAGATAGTTGATATTGGTAAGGTCAGAATCAAGATATTTGATGAAAAGTTAGGACACTTGGTGAAATGAGACACGTTCCTACTTTGAACAAAAATATTATCTCCTTGAGTACTTTTGATTCAAAAGAGTATAGGTATACCCTTGGAGGCAGATTGCTGAAAGTTGCCAAGGGTTCTAGAGTTGTCTAAAGCGAGAAAAAGTCTAGGTTACATATTTTAGAAGGTTAGACAGTCACTTTGGATGCAGCTGTGGCTTATGATTTGATAAACGGTAACTCAATTAGAGTTGGCGGTGATCATGTTGCTCATGGTGATTCGTGCAATGGTATTTTAGAATCTGTCACTAACTCAGGTGAAGCTAGTTTTGATCTTAATGATTATGTGGTTCGTGGTGATTCAAACATGTTTGGTAACTCAGGTGGAATTGGTTTTGAATTGGATGATTCAAGCAGGATTGGTTCCAAGGTAGTTATGTTGGTAAGTAGAACTTGAATTTTGTTCACAATCGCTGAGTATGCCCAAAGGGACCATGGTGGAAGAGGTGGGCTTTGAGTACTCTGTTTGGATAATTGCTTGAAAAATAATTCTTTGCATTGAAATTTGTGTCAAGGTTAAAATTATTAATTATGACCCAAATTTCTATTAGGATTAGGATTGGGTTGGTTAATTCATAGAAGGAACCAGAGCTCTTGGTTTGGACGTCCAATCGAAAATGGGATCAAATTTTATCAAGGATTGAAAGTTTGTTTGGTAAAATTTTTTTGGATAATTGAAGACTTGGTTTTGGAGTTTAAAATAGCAAACTAACGACCCAACCACTAGGTTCGTGGTGCCTAAATGCCAAAACTGAAGAAACGATGAAATTTGGCCCAAGAAGCAGTGCCTTAGCGCTATAGTCGCGGTACTCAAGCATCGCGACAGTATCTTGCCTACCGTTCGAGCGGATTGTTATCAGGGCGATGTCCATTTTCATTTCTGAGTCTATTTCTTGAGTTTTATTTCATCCAAAACACTTTTATTAAGTTCCTATATATACTCTACATGGTTTAGACTCTTCAAAGACTTGAGTAACATAGCTAAATATTATATAGTATTGAGAAAACATCAAAATGAGAGGATCTAGTTTATAGAGAGAGAGAGACGCAAAAATATTTTGAAATAGGATGAGAGTCTTGCGAGATCCTTTTATACTTCTTTGCTATTGATCATAGTGAATTCTCCACCTCTGCCTGTGGATTTATCGAATTCGGGTTTTCACGTTAAATCTTGTGTCATTGTGTGATTCTTTTCATCATGTTATATTTTATTGGCTTTAATATTCATAACAAGTGGTATACGTTTTATTACTAAATTATTGCAAATTGGCTTGTTTTACTGCGAGTGGTATTAGAGAAAATTGGCTCAATCTCTAACACTAGATTCTCTCTCGAAGAATCACTGCTGAAATTCGTAACAGTTGTCGGAACCACTACCGTTCATCCATATCGTTGTATATTCAAACATGGCAAAAGTCACCTTTTGGCCAGACTTCAATTTTAAAATTGCTTTTAAAACTGAAAAAAATGATAAAAAAGACAGGGATCTAGATCATGTTAATCAAAAACCAATTAACAAGCAATCTTTTGTACTTAATCGTAGTAAATTCTCCTCATTTGTCCATGGATTTACCGGATTTGGATTTTTACTTTAAATTTTGTGTTCTCGTGTGATTATTTTCATCTTGTCGTATTTTATTAGTTTTAATACTCATAAAAAGTGGTATTAGTTCTATTACCGAGTTATTGCAAATTGGCTCGTTTACAACGAGCAGTATTAGAGCAAATTGGCTCCATTTCTAACACTACATTTTCTCTCGAAGGATCACCGCCGAAATTCATGACAGTTGTCGGAACCACTACCGTTCATCCATATCATTGTATATTCAAACATGGCAAAAGTCACCTTCATGCCAGACTTCAACTTTTTAAAATTGCTTTTAAAAACGAAAAAAAATGATAGAAGAGGCAGAGATCTGGATCATGTTAATAAAAAATCAATAAAAAAGCAATCTTTTGTATATAACATTAGTATGATGAAGAACATTTTAATCGTGACCGGACTTCAAATTTAAAATTGCTTTTAAAAATGAAACAAATTATTATAGAGATAGAGATCTGGATCGTCTAAATCGAAATGGGAAGCGCAGCTAAGTTGTTTCCAAACAAAATGTATAATTAAACAACGAAAGAGACAGAGATCAGATCACCTAAATGGTTCCATTAAAAAAATATGAAATGAATTATCATAGAAAAGAAATAAATATATATTATTTTGTCTACAAATTATAAAGAAAGCCAATAAGTTATAAAGTTAAGTTAGGGGATTAATTCGCTTATTTTTAACAGTTGAGGACCGACCTACTAAAGGATAAATAAGTTCGAACAACACTATTACAATTTTACCAACAACCGTCAAACACAATAATTCAACTTTAAAAAAGCACTTACCTTAAGATAGTTGTACTTATCACATCACGTATCGTCAAGTTAATACATTTATTTTATTGTGTTTTTATAATTAAGATTACAGAATTAACGTTATCAAAATAATATGAATAACCCAACAATTTGAATTTTTAATTTTCAAGAAACACAATAATTCAACTTGAAAAACATGAGGGGTTATTGTGGTACAACATTATTCCATTATTGAATAAGATTCTCAAATCCTTTGTCGGCTCTTTATAATTAAAATACAAAAAGAAAAGGAACGGAGCCATCATCAGCCCACTATATTTAGAGCAACACTACTTGCGAATGATACCATTTCCAAACATACTTGTCCAAATGGAAAGAATTGAAGATCAAGTAAGAGAGGAAGGTGCATTTGAAATTCGTGGAGATATTTTAGAAGTTATACTCTCGCACGTGCCACTCATTGACTTGGTGCCTGCCTCACGCGTGTGTAAGTCATGGTGTTGCGCGGTGGCATCCTCCCTTTCCCACCACAAAAGACCTAAACCGTGGCTCATCATTCACAAGCAAGACACTCACGACCCTCGTACCATCTCCATGCATGCATACGACCCTCGTTCACATGTATGGATGAAAATGCTCAAGCCTTCGATCAAATGCACGTCAAATCTTAAATCATCCCACTCCAAGTTTCTTTATGTGTTTTCCTCTTTGAAATTGTCCTTCTCGTTTGACCCTCTAAATCTCACATGGAGTCACGTGTACCCTCCATTTGGATCGAGGAGGGATCCGATCGTGGCACATGTTGGAGACTGTGTTGTTGTTGCAGGAGGCCAATATGACCACGAGAGCGATCCATCAATTGTTGAGATCTACAACATTAGGACACGCGCATGGCAGATTTGTGACAACATGCCAAGGAATTTGATAGGCTTGTCAGCATCTAATTTTCTATCAATTGCTACCACAAATGAAAAACTCTTCGTCACAATGAAACATTCAGGTATAACTTATTGGTTCGATCCAAAATCAAAATGTTGGATCGGTCCCTACACTTTGAATCCTGGGCAACCCATTGTAGACTATAATATTGGGACTTCTAATTGCGATTTGATTTTGGTGGGTTTGTGTAGAAGTTGTCAAAACGCCGAGCGATTGAAAATTTGGAAGGTTGTAGGAGAAAATTTTGAGTGTGAAGAAATTGATGAAATGCCTTGCCTATACATTGAGAAATTGAAGAGCAAGAGTTCTGAAATTTCTTCATTAAATACATGTGTAATTGGAAATCTTGTTTACATTTACAATCCATTGGAGATGGATGAGGTACTGGTGTGTGAGTTAATAATTGATGGTAGCTGTAGATGGTGGAGTATACAGAATGTGGTGGCGAGTGATTCAATAATGAACAAGGTTGTATTTACATGTTCCGAAGTTGGGTTTGAGGAATTGCAACGAATTATGAGGTTAGAGAATCAAAAATTGTTGGTGGAATCGTAATATGACTCTTGACGATAGAGTCGAACGTGGCATGTACGAGAAATTATCAATGCTTGTATTTCAACATGTACAGGGAGACGTGATAATTCAATCATGTTTTATTTTGATCTATCTGTCCCAAGTTATCAATATTGTTTAATCTATATATTATAATATATTAGATAAATGTGACATATTTCAAAAAATATTTTGTGAACGATTGTATTCGAGTTATATTTGAATTATTTTAGTAGTACCCTCTTGTTTATTAATTGTCATGATTTATTCTTATTTTCTAATGAAAAAATAAACTATTTTGGATTTTAGCATTTAATAGATATATTGATTCTCTCTTCCAATCTCCAAGCACATATATCAATAATACCTATTAGTTTTTTGTACTTCGTAATTTTGGAATATGAAATGAGAAGTCTCATAATTTAATTTACTAAAGTAAAAACTTATAAAAGGAAAAAAGAATCTATGGATTAACAATCTATGAGCATGGGCGGTCGCAAGGGGTGGCCTGGGGTCACGTGACCCACCAACTTTGCTCCTTTTTTTTGTTCATCATTAAATTTTCTATGTTTTTGTTTCAATTTTCGAAGTCATATCAATGCTTGTATTTCAACATGTATAGGGAGACGTGATAATTCAATCATGTTTTATTTTGATCTATCTGTCCCGAGTTATCAATATTGTTTAATCTATATATTATAATATATTAGATAAATGTGACATATTTCAAAAAATATTTGAAATGAAAGAACTCAAACATGCTAGAAAGATTTTAGGAATGAATAAAAGAAATAGAACTGAAGGAAAACTATTTCTAAATCAAGTCATAAATTGCAAAAGTTATTAGAAAATTTTCTTGTCATGATTCAAACTCTGTTAGTCAACTATCTATCCAACAATAACTTAAAATGAAGAACAAGAAGATATGATGATTAATGTGCCTTATGATAATCTTGTAAGATCTATGGTATATATTATGGCATGTACTAGACAAGATATTGCATTTGCTATTGACGTTTTAAGTAGATATATGAGTAATCCATGAGAACTGCAATGAAATGCTTGATAAATATCTAAAATGAACTCAAAAGTTAGGTCTATTGGTTAAGGTATATAAAGAAAGACTTAATTTTAGAGGATATATAGATTTTGACTTTGAAACTCCGATAATAGAAAATTTACAATTATGTATGTATTTGTTACAAATGTAACATATCCGTTGAAAATCACAACTTCAGAAAGTAGCTAAAGAAGCAGTTAAAGAGCGGTTGTGGTTAAAAGGATTGTTAAAAGAATTAGGATTTGTGGAAAATAAGGTGGAGCTTGCTTCAAGGGTTGTCAAACCTGTGTTTTTCGGGTTTTAGTTTCAAGTTACCTTTCTCTACTAAACAACTAATCTCCATGACTCCAACCCACAACCAATATATTCATTTCGGTTGGTCCTCAATCTCATCCATTAAGGACAAGATAATGGTTATGACTTGTAGCCAGAAAGGCAAGAAGAAAAACACTGAATTAAGGCAAGAAACGGGACCAAATATCAAAGAGAAGTCACACGTTTTTCTCTCAAAAGGGGCTGCCGGTTTCTTTCTTCTTTTTTCACGGTTTCTTTCTTCTTTTCTCACACAAATCTTACACTAAATAGCTAGGGCAAAAACATCATATATATAGGCTAGATTAGGCTTTAGTTGGTCAAATAAAGGGGTTAAATGGGCAAAGATTCAAAGTCATCCAAGAGGCAATATAAATGGGTCATGAGCAACATTAATTATTTTAAGTTATTTCCAGCAGCTCACGTTATTTTCGGGTTGAGCCTTTAGACTTGGTTGTTTGTAAGAATTTAATCCAACATTTACATTATCGATCGGGATTTATTGGGTATCAAAACCCAACAAATCTCCACCTTGATACCCAATCAATCTTACATCAGGTTTCGGACTCGAAACACATACTATACTTGCTCCATATACCACCGGGCTAAGGTCACAAACAAATACCCAAGTAGATGCGGATAATCACAGTAATCAATCAAAAGCAAATAATCATGCGATGAAGATATAACATAGGATAATCCACAGATTTTTTCCAAAATACGTTCACACATAACAATAGATTAACACTAAGTTAATCAAGCAAACGGTCAAAATACATATGCAACAAATGCATAAATGACCACACGAAAAGATCTCACTACACTTATCATAT